>CAIGRT010107148.1:0-29397 GCA_903798405.1 Fraxinus platypoda | reverse complement strand
TTTATCATTCGTTTTGCAGTTTACTAACAATTTTATTACTAAGTTCTGCTTATATCACTTGTTACAATTTATTGCATTTGACATGTTGTCAAATCTGCTACGATATTAAATCTGTTGTGTACATTTGAATCCGTTGTATTCAAAGCTATTGAATCTGCTTTTGCGAATCCGATATCCAATATTGAAACAATGTTCCTACAACAAGTTCAGCAAGATGCAAAGTGTGAGAGACAGGTTCATTAAAGTGAAAAAAGTTATATGTATAAGGCTTAGATCAACAAGAAAGTTGAAAAAGTTGCAGTATTTCAAACGCAGAAACGGGTCATTTTTTGCGAGGATAAGAAAGTTTTTTCACAGTCTGCATAACTACAGGAATTGCCCTAATTCCAATGATGTTTATTATACACCTTCTTGTTTGTTATAGGATTTTTTTTCATTTAATTTTCCGTGACTTGTAACTTTAGTAACTAAAGAAGGAGATGATCAATTTCGACATACATCTATTGTCTGGTTTTCATGTTGCTCTTTTGTTATGATGTGTATGAATATTTGAAATCTTTTCGGCGTTAGGAAATTGATGCGTGGTGATGTAGGGTTTAGAGACTAACAATACATTCATGATTTGAATTAATAAATTGATTATCTACAACAAAATCACAATTTGAATTTGGAATTGAAAATAAACTAGGTTGAATGTTACATTATGTACGTACCATATAAACGAAAGACTACACTTATATATGAATATGATGCATACTCTCGCAAGTCTCATACTTTGTCAAGAAGATATGAATATATTTAGGGTAATGATGTAAGTCGATTGATTTGTACAATTTTGATAGATTTTAAAATCTAATCATTTTAAAAAGTTTGATAAAAACACAAACCTAAACTGAACCATTTAAAATGATTTGAGATTTTCTTAAATATAAACGAAGTCATTTTGTTCATTATAGAAGAATTCGACCGTTAATATATGAAAATGCATCGTCCAAATCAACTACACATCTTAGAATGTGTTCTTGGGATTAAAAATCTTAACCTTCGTTTGGTACTGATTAAAATCTAAATTTTTATTTAATTCAAAGTCAACAATTAATCTTAACCACATATTTTATGGGTCTTACAACTATGCAGTCATACATTTCATCAATTTTTATCAAAATCTACTAAAAATTTGATTTTAATGCCCACCAAACAGAGGTTTATTAAGCCCGTGTTTGACCCCATTAAAATTTTAATACATTTTTTATCTTCTTATCAACCACACATTTTTCAATAAATTAATACTACACATTAATAAATAAAGATCTTCTTTTTTAACCATACATTCTCCCAAAAATTACTATTTCAAAATATATTATTCCAAAAATCTCATTATAATGGAAGCCAAATAAGGGCTAAGTATTTGTTTTAAACTCAATTTTTTAAGCAAAATCAAACAAAGACTAAGGCTCTGCTTCACACACATTCTCATTCTCATTTTTTTTCTCTTTCTTCATTTCAATCACACATTTTTCAAAAAAAATAATATTACACACAAATTTAAAAATTTTCATTACTTTTCAACCACACATTCTTCCATTAATCACTATTCCAGAATTCATTGTTTCCCCAAAATGGGTGTCAAACACAAGCTAAATCATCGAGCCGCCTGATAAATTAATAGCTTACTGGTAACTTTCGAATGCAAGTATTAGAAAAAATTGAGGGCTTCCGTGTAAATTTATACAGCGAGACAAACATCCCCACTCCTATCTCGAATCCTGTACCTTTCTCTCCAAATTCCCGAAAATGGCCCCCACGTTCCTGATAATTACTACTCTCACTCTCTCTTACAAAACCCCTTCTCCACTATCACTTGTGTACTTTCTCTACTTCTATACACACAGAACAACCTTCTTCCGATCTACGCAAAGTACCGATTTCTCTTGTTACATACGCCATTTTCACTGAGAGAAAAAGTGAAGAAGAAAGGAATTTAATTATTTTTTTGGAATTTAATTGAATGAAAATGCCAATCAAGAGTGAAACGACGCCGCCGCCGAGAATCGGGAAGATCGGGCCGTACACTGTGTTCGTAACACCTCCGCCCACACCCAATCCGAGTTTGAAACCGGATTCTCCCAAAAAACCAGTTGACGTTCCGGTTCAGGTCCAGACTCCGGTTCAAAAAGTTGTACAGCCTCCTCCTCCGGTTATGGCTCCGCCAGTGCAGTACTGTGAAGATAAGTCTGTCTTTGCTTTCTTCTGGGACGCCGTGGCCAAAGTTCAAAACGGTATCGTTTAAAAGACTGCCTTCCCTCTTTTTTGTATTGTTAATTTTTTATAATAATAATTTGTTTTGTTCTATTGCTACAGATTTGTAAACATAGGTGGGTAGAATTGTAATTTTGAGGAATGCTTAATTTAATTTATAATTTTTGTAGCTCATGCGCGTTTGGATGAGCACGTCGCTCATTGGTTTGGCTTGAATCAGTCCAAGTATCAATGGGCATTGGATGATTACTGTGAGAGAAATGGAAAGGCAAGTTTTAATTCCTTCTTTTTTATTTTCAGTTTTGAAAAGTTAATGTTCTTTTCTAATTCTTTCATGATAAATTACCTCCAATGCATGATATTCTTGAGTCATTTCCCAAAATTGAAGAGGTACTTGAGGCCATAATTATGCACTTACTGATCAAAGTTTCAGTATGCAGATCGCTTGAGATTATTGAAACATTTCCTGTTATGGAAATTGGATTCCTGTGGGAAAAAAAATAGACAAAATGAAGTTTCCTCACAGCATTTTTCTATAACCCAACTTACAAAAAATAAAGGAATTGGGTTTGACTATAATGCAATTTTATTGCGTATACAGGTCTTGAGTACAGAGTAGAACAGTGAGACGTAATGGTATCATTAGGTTCCCTGTTTGGTGGAAAAATAAGCGTTATATCTAGGATAAACAGAAATAAAATGTACAATTTAATGGATTAAATGCCTCTCATGCTTCTGTACATGTATTCATGTTATTACTTGTGTATAAAAATTTTAATGCAATTTGTAAATTTTTTCCTTATTCATCGGCAAAAGCAATCCATGTGGAGAAGTGTTTCACTCTACTCAAAAGTGTTAAATTCGTAAGAGGAAAATTCCATATAGCATGGCAGCAGTATTGGTAATAGCTGTGGTTTTGACATCTAAAAGCCTATAGATGAGCTTTCTTTGAGAAATAGTTTGCTTGCATACAGGATAAGACAAGCCTGAGAATTTTGACTTTGCACAAAATTTTTTGGGAACTAGGCTTGTGTGTTTTCAGGAAAACATGAAAGAAGATGGGAAGAGTAGATTAAAATTAATATGGACTAATGTGGTGCCTCAGGGAGTCGGATTTTCTAGTTAGAAGGGATGTATAAAATGGACGACAAACATTGTTTAGAAATGCTATTTGAGGCTTAAGCCTCAAATCCTGCCTTGCACGAGGTTTTCATAGAAAGACTTTAATCTTTAAGTGCATTTGTGATGCTTGTCTTGCATGACAAACATTGTACAAAAAAACTATTTGAGGGTTGGGCCACTAATCTGGCCTCACTCGAGGCTTTCATAAAAAGTCTCAAAGCATAATCTTTAAGCGCCATTTCTATGGCTTTTCTATCACATCAATAATTCTTCCTTCTTTTTCAACCACATATTCCCCATCACATCACTTCAAAAAAATGTATTCTCTCATTTTAATATGCACCAAACACACTAATAGTGACGAGGAGCTTTATGTTGATGATAACCTTAAAGATCCTATTAATATTCCCTGTTTGACCTACATTATTTTTTTCATTCTCATTCATTTTCAACCACACATTTTCAATAAAATAATATTTTCCATCACATCAATAACTTTTCCTTCATTTTCAACCACATATTCCCCATCACATCACTTCAAAAAAATGTATTCTCTCATTTTAATATGCACCAAACACACTAATAGTGACGAGGAGCTTTATGTTGATGATAACCTTAAAGATCCTATTAATATTGATGATATAAGAGATTTTCTAAGTTGTTTCTAATTCTATTAGTACATTACAATTTTGTTTCATGATTACTAATTTGATAACTTATTATTTGCTACTTTATTAATCTATTTGTTTACAAGTTAGACTTTTAATTTTGTTAATTTGTTTTATTATGAATTTTTTTAGACGGTTTATGATTTATTATGAGCATATTTTTGTATTTTTATATTCATTTGAATTATTTATTGGTTTGTTTAAGGCTTACGATTTACCTCACAGAGATGAAAACGCTTCAATACCCGATTAAAGCCTTTCTAAATTATGGCAACAAAAAGATTCATGTAGCTAACTTAAATTTTATGGGGAATAACTTATTAAGCCCTTGTTTCACGTTCATTCTATTTCTCATTTTTTTTCTCTTTCTTCATTTTAACCACACATTCTATCAATAAAATAATATTACACATAAACCCAAAAATTCTCCTTACTTTTTAACCACACATTCTTCCATCAATCACTATTCCAAAATCTATTTTTTCCCCAAAATGGGTGTCAAACACAAGCTAAACTTTGTGAGCATATCCAGGTCCAAGGTTTACTGGGCTTGAATGCTTTACTGCAATTTTTGAATTTGCGAAAACTAGGATTTTTGAATGTTCTTAGATTCTAATATTGCTGCTTGGAAATGGTTTCCAGTTATTTGACATCCATATGAATTGATCTAATAAATGTGATACATGTTGACTACAGAACCAACCAGAGGCAAAAGCACAAAGTGGAATGCAAAATGTATAACGCGAGCAGGTACAATAATGTAACATTCTTGGTTTTTTTTTTTTGATGGAACGGAGTGGAGAAAAATGGTTGTCAGTCAGTAGTATTTTGGAATGTTGTATGTGGATACTATCATATTTCAGGGTATCTTTCAAGCAAGGACACCTGTGTAAGCTCGAGTCCGGGGCATGCACAGTTGGAGTATGATTAACGTGTGCTGTGCTAATGCATGAAGGAAGCTCTTGTCAAATGTACTAGTTTTAATTTTATTAAGTATTATTATTATTATTATTTTTTTGCTTTGCTGTTATGATACTACTGCGGCTGATATCATCTGGGTGTTATTGGATGCTATCTTTTCTTCTTTTTGGTTTGTTTACGAGGATGATTAGTCAGTATTTGGCAATATTAAAACAGGTAATGAAGGTTGAAATTTTGTCCATTGTAGTGTCTTACCATCTAATTTTAAGTATCAAACATGCACTTTGGGGTTTTTGCATAGATCTTTAGTTAGCATTTGACTTGGCTGACAAAATACATTTTGATACCTATAATGCCCTTGCCTTTCGAAGGCATGAGATAACCTAAAAATGAACAAGTGTAGGTCATCCAAGCATAGTTTGATACTGTAGCTTCTACCTTTGGCCATTTCTCAGCACGATAATGGCTGCTTCATCATGGCTAAGGATATAGCAGAGTGACTTCTTGGAGCAAGAGGTCCTTTCAGGATCAACGGACATTGGGTCATACAACATGACAAGAAATCCATAGGTAACTTGGATGGTTGTGATCGCCATGATCTTTAAAGCCCTGACATTCTCGTGTAAACTTGGCATCTATTAATCACTGAGAGACCATTATTCCTGACTGACCTGAGATACACATTAGGCACAAATGTAGCATTGACACTATCAATCAGCTTGAATTTGAATTGATAGAAGCTATTTGGTCGCTTTGCAAACAATACAGAAGAAGAAGTCACCAATAGCGAAACAGTATTGCCAAGGAGCACAAACTTAATGCCCAAGAAGAACATGCAAGGGTGAAATGTGAAAGAGCAAATCCCCCGAAAGAAGCAAAAAACTACTGAAATTGTTCGCCTCAATTATGAATAATCTAGCAAAACGAGGAGCAAATGATTTCAGTTCAGCACAACCATTCATCAATACACTGTATTATAGCAATTTCTATGATTGTTCTATCATTTAGCAAAGAGATTCACAGGGAAAATGCAAGTTTTTTTATCCAGTTTCTATACATCTACTTGTAACAGTACAATTACGGGGATAACATTAGGCTCATGCGACAGCACCTTCACAAGGAGGTCTTATATATACTAGTATGGTAAGACTACGTTGGAAGACAGTACTATTATACTAGAAAACTGAAACAGACTAGATGGCATAAACAAGATCTTAATCTCTCTCTTTCTTGACAATTAGGCCCTGTTTGATTTGATGTTTAACTATTTTCCATGGAATTTTTCAAGTTCTAACTTTTGTCTTGTTTGATAGCCAATTTTTTCTTGGCTTTTGCCCCCAACCCCTCACGTGGCCCTTTTTCCCAGGTTTTCATTGAATCTATTTTCCCACCAAAGTGGTGGGAAATTGGTTTTCCAGTTTTTTTTTTTTTTTGCAATGAAAACAAATTTTATTCTCAATTGTAAAAAAATGTTTTCCCTTTAATGAACAATTTCCATGTGAAACAAAGTCAAACAAATATCAAAAGATCCAAAATTTCAATATTTTTCAAATGAAAAATTATACCAATCAAACACAATTAATTGACAATTCTAGGGAAAACAAATTCGAGGCAATTATTTTCTCTGGAATTTGTTATCTTTCCACTCATTTTTCATTCTTGCAATCAAACGGACCCTTAGTTAAAATTCTCGTCCCTTAAAAATAATATCCCTACCCAACTACCCTTCAAATTCATTACCATCCCAACAATGAGATCCAAATAGGTGCAGATAGACTCAATGTCACATAACAATATAGTAAATTCGTGTATAACAAGAAGAATTTATGCCAAACGATTTCCTTGACAACTAATGAATCTATCACGCATGTACCATACTCATAAATAACGCAACCCTCGTGTTTATTCACTTTAACAACTGTCTGTAAAGTGACAAATTATATTAAACATATACAGCGTCTTATATGAAAACACAGTAACTAGCAATGAAATACACAAAATTGGAGATAAATGTGAAGGAACAACGAAACTAATAAAGATAATATGTACATTGAGTTGGAGTCACTGAACAACTCTAGACAGCAGGTATGTTGGAAAAAGAGAACTCTTTGTATCCCTTGTATGCGTAGTATGCAATCCGTGTATAATAGAATCCAGGAATGAACAGAATTCCACCCAGTATGGCGAAGAATAGCCCTACAAATACAACATTAAATCAAAACATCTAACATTTGATGAGAGTGTGGGATTATGCTATGGAGAAAATGCCTTAGCGGGCTGCTAGGGGCAATCTTACACGAGATAGAAAAAAAAAACACTCATTCACAAGAGCAACGTGATACCAGTAAAACATATTGGAAGTCATGTAGAATAAATTAACATAACTAAACAATTATTTGAATTTTCTAATAAGCTTAGCATCTGATCTCTTTTATCTTATCTCAGGTTCTAAGAAAGAACCATAGACACAATGTTGAAATCTATAAATGATCTATTAGAATCCATTGTATTCAACTTCGTTGAAGTTAGATAACTTCATTTACAGGTAATTCTATATTTCACTTACTAAGCCCTAAAGACTATTCTAGTTGTACATTAAGTATTACGTCAAGGGTAACATATTTTACATGTGGCATCCTGTCACTGGTCAGACGAAATTGTTTTTTTTCCTCCAACCAATGACATGATGCCACATGTAAATTATGTAACACTTGATGTACCTGTGGCAAAGTCCAATTCCTAATACTGGACAGTTATATCCATTAACAAAATGAATCTTTTCTAAAACAAGATCAATTTTCAAGACAAATATCAATTTCAGACTGCAGCATAAAATGTACCCTTGATATCTTATGTATCACTGAAAAAGCCCCACAAATAGATCACCAGAAACAGAACAGCTTCAAGTTGCGCGGGAAAGTGGGTGAACGGGAAAATGAAGTAGTACCCGAAAGAAAATTCTGGCATTATGCAGTAGAATATTAATTAATTTTTACCGTGGATTCCCCCCACGGTAAAAATTAATTGATATTAATTAATCACACGAGCATTGTATATAACAAATTAACAATAATGTCAAAACCGTTGCCTTAAAGCCACAAAATGAAACCTAAGTAAAACAGTGCAACTTAAAATTGCAAAATTAAACGAGTATGAAGTGGGTGAATGGAAATGGGGAAATTTAATTTAAATTATTACCGTGGGCTGAATCGCCACCGACTTTGTTGATGGCCATGGCAATGCCGATTACGATTCCGATGGCGCCAAAGACGAAAAGCGAGATCGCGAGTGCGATCTCTTTGATTGGCGGCTTGTTGCTCACTGTATACGAGGATTCCATCATCATGTCCTCGTCCGATATCGAGAACGCGTGATCCACGTAGGCCATGTTTTCTCTTTCTTTGTTTCGATTTTAAGGAATTTTTATCCTTCTGTATTTCTTGTATGAAAATATGGAGAATCGTGTGAATAGGGGATTGGAATCTGGGATGCTATGCGTGGAGAGGAAGAGGAGGAGTACGACAACACGAGCTGAGTTCTTGAGTATCGAGCAAGAGTAATGCTAAATCCTTTGAGTGACACGTTGAACAGGTTGGGTAGGAGGACTTAACATTAAACTTTTAAATGTCTTCGCGTTTGGTCATTAAATTTTAGCCATTGTTTGTCCCCATTATTTTAAAATATTTTTCTTTCTTTTTTATTTTCGAACACATATTTTTTAATAAAATAATATTACACAGAAATTTAAATTTTCTCCACAATAGGAACAAAGGTCGAGGAGTTTAATGTCAATAAACCCGAACTAAAAAGTCATTTTCTAAAGGTTCAGAATGAATTTGCTAGAAAGTGTGAAAGTTGTGGACTGATTACACAAATTTTTGAAAAGAACAAAGAAAATGGAAAAGGACATGAAGGTAGTTTGGGATGTGAATCTATGCTCTTCCATTAAGAAGATTAAAAACTTTACCACAGAACAAAAAAGGCTTTCCACGCATTACTATAAAATTTAAAATTTTACTTTGGAACAGAAGAAAACTTTTTGTTGGTAATAGTGCGACCGCCTCATGAGCCTCACCTCGAACTCGGCCATGGACATAAGAGTAGGATTTGTGATCCCTATATATATACACATGTTAAAAGGGACAGTAAAAGAGATAAATGAGCCAGCCCAGCCCGCTATGTCCCGTATTAAGTGGCCACGAAAGGGTCGATCTGAAACCGCACCATTAGCCACCCTTACTCTATCTTTAACTGCAACTTACACTAATTGTCAACAATAAAGCTCCAAGTGCAGGAAAATTTTGACAGAATTGATATCGATGTTGATGTGACCAAGCCCGATTGGCCTGTTTTTTTTTTTTTCCATCTTTCAATGTTGTCATGTCAAGTGTTGTCTGTCAAAATTTCCGGTCAAAAAAATTCTTAATTCCCAATTGCATATATGGTTGTGACTTTCAATGGAAAGATGATGTGGCATCAAAACTTTAAAAATCAACTCTTTATTTCCAACAAGGCAAAATCGTGGCTAGATTCTTATTTCATTTAGCAAAAATAAGGTTTTTTCATGACAATTCGACAATTATAGCATCCTTATGCTTTTAGGGCTCCTTAAAAGATAGATTGTCGGTGCCTTTTTTTTTTCGTGAGAGGGAGAATTGACATTGTTAAATGATTGTAACCCACCAAGCCCCACTTAAAATGATATTATACAAGTGAATATGATTTTCACAAGGATAGAAGATGATTATGGACCACTTAAAAGTAACTTCTGCGTTCGATAACTAAGAAGGAATATTCATGATTAGTTATCCTTCAAACTCTTCAAAACAAGGTTTCAAACCTTGAGTAGCGTCAACCTGCAATATTCTTTTTCTTTCTTTTTCGTGAATGTAACAATTAAAAGTCTACGTAAAAATCATATAATTCTATCGTCCATGTTTGGTGGACAGTAGATTTTGATAGAAGTGTAAGAATAATATAATTCTATCGAAAACTTGGCTGAGGCGTGATTTGGTGTTTTAGATTAATGAGTTGTCATTTAATTTCCGAGCTGGATATATTTAACTGCTAAATGTACAATCCGTCAGCCACATAGGCAGGGGTTATAGACATATTTTGTATGGTGCGTGATGGAGTAAGACTACATATAGTTCAGTAAATAAAATATGTCATTACCCAAAGTTCAACGTGGGTTGAAACAATTAACTATTTGGCCGTAGATTAATTGTTTCAGAATAAAAAACAATTTTAGGCTCATATTGAAAAATAAAAATAAAGGTCTTGTTAATTCAGCCGTCCCGCGCCCGTAGAAGAGAAGACGCGTAGTGTTCCGCCCTTCGTTTAATGGCGCTTAACTGGAAATCACACTCAAAATATTTACACCTTGGACTCTCCGAAATCCTTCGCTTTCGAATTTCGATTATTTCTATAATCTTCTTAATTCTATACGCATACTGGGACAGCTGTGGCTGAATGCAATACCTTTTTTCTCCATTCTACGGAGAAAGAAAAGAAGTTTGCTTATTGCTGTAGATATTTTTGAGAAAAATGCCTCGTTTAGCACTTGATGGTATGTATGATGACCAGGTTTTTAGTTCTACTCTGAATTATATCTGTTTGTGTTTAAACTGTGAGGCAATCAAAAATGAAATTGAAATCCCTTTTAAATATTAAGTGAATATTTTTTAATAGAATACAAGTGTAAAATCACTTTTTTTCGATTTTTGAATTCTATGGATCGAATTGGTTTTCGAATTTTTGGATTAATCAGAGTATGGTCGAGGGAACAGAGAATTTATGTTTTCAACCTCAATGTTCATTGAGAATAAGGTTTAGATTGTTGCTGCTGTTGTTATATTAGAATAGGCCTTAAACCAAATAGTATTTCCAGTAATTTATCAATTTTTTCAATGTATGATTAATTGACAGATTTCCATAGCCGCATTGCTCTTTCACACATAGTGACAGGATCTTCGAAATAACCATATAAAAATATCAAGGATTGTTCTTGGTTACAAGTGGATTGGATAGACATTAGTAAGAAAGAATTAAAATTGTGTCCATTACATATTTTGATGCAGTTGTTGCATTACTGGATCTCCTATTACCTTCTTCATAAAGATATATTCTTCTATGTAGCTCTAAATTTTTTACCTTGATGAAATGTAGTTTCAAGAACATGGGATGTGAATGCAATGATCACTCCATCAGCCTCACTTGGTGAACAGAGCACCACGTCTAGTCAGCCTTCACCGGCTCTATTCTTTTTCCTGGGAGCGATAGTCGTAGTCCTCATTGTTCTCATCTTGATATTTGTGTTCCGGAAAATTATTAAACCGAAAAAATTGAAAATGTTCATTGCTCGCACAATGAAGCAACCAGGTTGCAGTTTTGATCATGTAATAGCATCATGAATTCTGCTGCATTACTTCATTGGGATCTAATTTTTTTAGTCTATTGCAGTAGCAAAGGATGTCATAAGTGGAAATCTTCACACAATAAGCTATTATGATTTCCAGACACTGAAGAAGGCAACCAAAAATTTCCAAGAGAAGAATGTGCTTGGAAGAGGTGGATTCGGACCAGTTTTCATGGTAATGATATGGAGAATGTTCTATTTGTTAGATATTATTATTTCAAATAAAAAATTTAAAAATATGGGTAAGAGCTTTGTGGAGTCAAGAATTAAGCTCCAATCTGAATCTTGAGTGCAATAAAAAGCAAGCATAAATTGGGAAAATGCAAAGCAATACATAGATTATACTGGTTTGCCCTCAATGTGGAGATACTTCCACTTTCCATTGCTTGTTTAATTGTTTTCACTAAAATCGATAGAGAGTAGTTTGCAATAGAGATTTCAGACCTTTATGTTTTATTTCTCACGATGCAGAAAAATGAATGCCATAGATTCCTTTATATTAGGTTTCACGCAATCCAACATTTGGGACCCTTGCGCACTACAGATTTCTACCATTCATGTGAATAAATGACTATCCTTTCCATATTCTCATTGTATTTAGTATTAGAAAAATGACCTCATTGGCATGTAGAATGCATATTTTATATATAATTACTCTTTCCATTTGATCATTTAATAGGGGAAGTTAGAAGATGGGAGGTTGATCGCTGTAAAGAAGTTGTCACTTGACAAATCACAACAAGGAGAATCGGAATTCCTTGCCGAAGTGAGGTTGATCACTAGTATACAGCACAAGAACCTGGTCCGTCTTCTGGGCTGTTGCTCTGATGGAGCTCAGAGGCTACTAGTGTATGAATACATGAAGAATAGGAGTTTAGACCTCATCATATATGGTACCATTTATAGTTGATCCATGTTACTCGAAACATTTTGTGCTGTGCTTGATCGTGGGCTTTTTGAAGCTTATTGGAAGAAAATAAATAAATGGAGTTGAAATAGAATTGGACAGTCATAACTAATATTTGTATATAATATGTGTGATATATGATTCTAACTGCTTAGAGACTGAATAACTGTTAGAGGGGGGACGTGGGATTGAATTCATCAATATCTCTACCTGTGAACCTTCCAATCTGAAGCCAATGTCATTTACTTTTGAAATCATGCACATGTAGCTAGTGAAATAGAAGCATGATAATGTGTGAAATAATGATTATTCTCATCCTGAAGAATTCGAAGCCACAAGACAATGCTAGAACGCTTCACTTTTATCCTCATAATAGTTTTCTGTTGATAACGATCCTGCCCAGAAATAAATGAAAGCATTGTTCGCTATTTCATTAAATTCCTAAACAACTGTCTTGGATTTTTGGTTTGATTACTGTGTGGTGCAGAGAAATGTGAACCATATTTAAACTGGACAACTCGCTTCCAAATAATTCTTGGGATTGCTCGAGGGTTGCAATACCTGCATGAAGATTCACACATCAGGATTGTACACAGGGATATCAAAGCCAGCAACATTCTCCTGGATGACAAATTTCAACCTAGGATTGGAGATTTCGGCCTAGCCAGGTTTTTTCCTGAAGGTCAAGATTTTCTCAGCACTAGATTTGCTGGAACCTTGTAAGTGCTTTTCCTTGTGCAAGTAGAATACCACTCATACTCACAGAGAATGGTGATCATATTCATGCTTCAACAAAAAGAAGTTTCTGAAGAATTAGAACAGATAAATATGTAACAGGAAATAAGTTGGTTTTTTTATCACGACACCCTGAGTTTTTATCACCTGAATCATGTAAAGTTTCTCTCACAAATGGTGTAAATTATATATAGATAAAAATGAGTTGTGGATAAATGAGAGTACTTGTGGGTCTCTCAAAATGTGTAGATAAAAAGTGGCTTGAGTGTTCATAAACATGAGCCAAATATATGCTTAAATATTGGCTCTGTTTGCAAATTAAAGCGCATATGTGAAGGAGAAATGCATATCTTCCAAACAAGGTCGGAAAAGATAATGCCTAAGTTTAGAAGAACACCAAGAACTACATATATTGGGTCGAGGGTTGGAAAAAACTTCAGCATATAGAAAGTGTAAGAATGGAGTTCTTGCCGGTGATAAAGTTGAACATAAATTGAAAGAAACATTATGGAGTTGGAAGAATATAAGTTTGTCAACACTTGTGACACATCATCAATTGATTAGTTTAGTCTTCTAAGAGCTACGCCGACTATCGCTTTTGTTTTCTCATAAAGCATACATTGACGTTATAATTGAAATATGTTTGTTTACATTATATTATACATTATGTTTGCAGAGGTTACAGTGCGCCTGAATATGCCATTAGAGGAGAATTGTCCGAAAAGGCCGACATATTCAGTTTTGGAGTTTTGGTGCTTGAAATTATTAGCTGCAGGAAAAATACGGATCTTTCTCTGCCCTCAGAAATGCAATACCTCCCTGAATATGTAGGCTCTTTTGAAGACTTTCTAAATGTAGATTTGCTTTCTGATCACATAGTGAAATTCAAATTTACTTATCTTTCTGCAATACATGTGTTGCAAGGCCTGGAAGCTATACGAGCAGTCAAAGTTGGTCAATCTCATAGATCCAAGAATGCGAGACAGGTTTGTGGGGAAGGATGTTTTGCAGGCAATTCACGTGGCCTTCCTATGCCTTGAGCCTCGTGCGAATTTAAGGCCACCAATGTCCGAGATTGTAGCAATGTTAACATGCAAGGTTGATGTGGCCGGAAAACTTACTAGACCTGTGTTCTTGGATAGAAAACAAAGGCAAGTCGAGAAGCTTTTGTGGGATTCAATAACAGAGCCATCCCCGTCTCCACTGATGAGTGATTCCCCTTCGTTTCCTCGGCCTCCAAAGTAAAGGTTTTAGTCTTTCAGACATGATCTTACTAGGTAAATCATAAAAAAATCACCCTTATGATTTTAGCGTATCTTGTAACATGCACAAACCATTTTGTTCCCTTTTTCGTAGGATGAGCAGCTTTGTTTCTTCATATTTTTTGAGTGGACAATTCGTTTTCAGTAGAAGAAACTAGCATTCATAATTGTACATGAAACCTTGTTGTTTCAGCAAACTCAAATTGAATACGATCGTGTAAGATTTTTACCTACACTTTTGAAGATTCAATATTATTATCAAACCGACTCCAATCTTTATAAAGTGCAATTTCAACTTCAAGGATATAGCTATTACGACCAGGGCTCAGTTTTACCCACATCCTACACACCAAGCACGCTTCAACACTCTTGCCCAATAATCTATAATCCAATACTAGGAGGACTGGCCCTTGAAACCACGAAGAAGATAAGATATTCATCACCAAGAATGAGATTATCACAAAGAGCAAGAAGGCAATAGAGCGAACCAAAAATCACGAATTCTTTTATGGAGAGCACTTTAGACACCACTTAGAGAGAGTAATGAGAGATTGTGAAAATGATTTTTGGATTTAATCATATATACATATAAATCTCATTCTTATCATGATCTATTGGTCTATCCTTTCATTTAATCCACTTGTCATGAGCAACACTTTATTAAAATTGTTAAAGCCTCAAATGACAATTTCTATTTCTCGGCCCGGTCAACGGGAGTTTTGGTGTACGATGTTCGGGTCTATAATTTTATCTTCAACAAATAATGACAAATTCTCTATCAATCTCTGCTCTTTCCCATTCACAATAAGAAAGTATATATATGTATATTACAATCAGTTGCCGAGAAAGATCTATTTACCTAAAATACAAAGACTAAATTAAGGAAAAATATTTCTCAAGAGATATGCACAATAAATTCCTACACCACAATATTAATATCGTAATACCCCCCTCAAGTGGGAGCGTGAAGATCTCGAACGCCCAACTTGCAAAGGAGAAACTCAAATTTCGCTTTCCCCAACGCCTTTGTAAGGATGTCTGCCAATTGAACACTAGTGGAAACATATGACGGACAAATCATCCCTTCAGTAACCGCATCTCGAACAAAATGACAGTCAGCCTCTATATGCTTTGTTCTTTCGTGAAAAACTGAATTTTGAGCAATGTACAACGCTGACTGACTATCACAATACAACTTCATACCCTTCGAATGTCGCACACCCAAGTCACTCAAAAGTTGTTTAAGCCACTTTAACTCACATACTGTTGCCGCCATAGATCTATACTCAGCCTCCGCAGACGATCTAGACACTGTTTGTTGCTTCTTGGTCTTCCACGACACAGGAGAACAACCAAGCAACACGAACCATCCTGTCAAGGAACGCCGTGTAAGTGGACAACTAGCCCAATCCGAGTCACACCACCCTTCTAGACTTAGAGCACTATCAGCACGAAGCAAAATCCCTTGCCCCAGACTCTTCTTCAAATATCTCACAACCCTGAGAGTCGCCTCCCAATGATCCTCACGAGGTTGTTGCATAAATTGGGACAAAATATGAACCGAATATGCAAGATCAGGTCTCGTCACAGACAAGTAAATCAATCTTCCTACAAGTTGCCTATACGGCGCCGGATCCGCAAGGAATTCGCCCTTAGCAAGGGCCAAAATGTGATTTTGTTCCATAGGAAATGCCGCAGGCTTTACTCCCAATAAACCCGTTTCAGAAACTATCTCGAGTGTGTATTTTCTTTGGCAAAGAAAAATTCCTTCTGGATTGCGGGCTACCTCTAGCCCTAAGAAATATTTCAAAACTCCCAAATCCTTCATATGAAAGCACCTGCCAAGGTAGTCTTTAAAAGTTATCAATGTAACTTTATCATTCCCTGCAACAATCAAGTCATCAACATAAACTAACACGTTGATCTGAGTTCTTCCCCTGCACAACCCAAATAATGAATAATCTGAATAGGATTGCACAAATCCATAATTCTTCAACGCTGTTGACAGTTTTGCAAACCAACATCGGGGAGCTTGTTTCAGACCATACAAGGACTTTTTCAATCTGCAAACCATGTTAGGATTTGTATTCTTGAAACCTAAAGGAACCTTCATATAAACCTCCTCACTTAAGTCACAGTGAAGGAAAGCATTATGCACATCCATCTGATGAACCTCCCAATGTTTAACAGCAGCAATTGCAAGAAAAATACGAACCGTCACCATTTTAGCCACAGGAACAAATGTCTCGTTATAGTCAATTGCCTCCACCTGATGATTGCCATAGATCACAAGCCTTGCTTTGAGTCGCTCTATGCTGCCATCGGACTTATACTTAATTTTATATATCCACTGGCTCCCTAGTGCTTTATTTCCGGGTGGAAGAGTCTCCATTACCCAAGTCTCATTGTCTTCAAGGGCTCGTATCTCCTTACCCATCGCATCTCGCCATCCCGAGTCTTTCATTGCTTCTTTAAAATGCTTTGGCTCATGTTCCACTGTGACGGCTGCAAGAAAATTCCCGTGTCTCACAGAAAAACGGTCACAATTCACAAAATGTGTTATAGGATAGGATGTACCTGAGGAAGATGAAGGAGTTGATGAATTCTCAGATGGACTTATTTTCCGTATAGTATGAGTAACAAAATCACGATACCGTGTTGAAGGAATTTTGGCTCGTTTTCCTCGTCCTAGCTCACTGTGAACTTGTACACCTTGCTCCTCCACCGTATTCTCCAGCCCCTCATCGCACACATCCTCATGTGCGGGCTGCTGCACGGGCTGCACCGCAGCACCAGACCCCCCCTCGAGAGTGGACGCTGCCCCCAACTCCCACTCAACGCACACAGCACACTCATCCTCACTCCAGGCCCCATCCTCACTGTTCGCCAGCATAGGAGTCACCACATTCCGTGGTTTGGTAGTCGCAAAAGGAAATTCTTTCTCAAAGAACTGCACATCCCTCGATACAAAGTACTCATGTGTTTCTAAATCATACAATTTCCAACCTTTCTTCCCAAAAGGATAGCCAACAAAAACACACTTACGACTCCTACTTGCAAATTTATCACCTTTGTGTCGCTGATTATGAGCATAGCAAAGGAAACCAAATACACGAAGAGCATCATAAGAAGGCACTTTCCCAAACAACATTTCATATGGTGATTTAGACTTAAGTAAAGTAGAGGGTGTTCTATTAATCAAGTGACATGCTGCCAACACACATTCGCCCCAAAATTTAATTGGTAAGTTCCCTTGAAATCTTAATGCTCTAGCCACATTTAAAATATGTTGGTGTTTTCTCTCAACCCTCCCGTTTTGTTGTGGAGTTCCAACACAAGAAGTCTCAAGAATAATTCCAGTATTTTCAAAATAATTATGCAAACAATTAAATTTAGTCCCATTGTCACTTCTCACACATTTAATCACTTGTTCAAATTGTCGTTCAACCATAGCAACAAAAGTAAGAAACATAGATTCAACTTCCATTTTATTGCATAGTAAATATACCCAAACTCCTCTTGAAAAACCATCGACTATTGTTAAAAAATAAGTAGCCCCACATGAAGACCGAGTCTTGTAAGGCCCCCACAAATCCAAATGAACAAGTTCAAAAATCATACCAGCTTTATTCGTACTAATGGGAAAACTAGATCTAGGTTGCTTTGCACGCGGACATACATCACAAGCTTTATTATTTTTCTGACAAGAATGATTCACAGCCGGAATCATCTTCACTATTTTCTCCGACGGATGCCCCATTCGTTGATGCCATAACTCGAACGATGAATCACCATCCACTGTCAAGACGTTCACTTGAGGAACACCACGGAAAAAATAAAGTCCATCCAATCTTTCACCCGCTCCAATCACCTTCCTCGTCGGTTGGTCCTATATAACACAAATATTATTAGTGAATTGTACAACGCAATGTAATTCATCGATTAATTGAGTCACAGAAAGTAAATTGCATGTTAATTGTGGAACATAAAGCACATGGTCAAGCTGCAATCCTCCTGGCAACACGACACTGCCCTCTCGGTTTGCTTCGGCCGTATTTCCATCCGGCAATCCCACAGGGCATGGTATCACCATTCTCACATTTCTCAAAATAGATAAGTCACACGTCACATGGTTCGACGCTCCTGTATCGATAATCCAATATAAATTAATGTCCTTACCATACAGCCGATCCTTTGTTTTGGCTAAGTTCAAAAAATCCAGAAGTTGCTGCAGTTGCGGTGCTGAAATACCCGCAAGACCCACAGCTTCGGTCGCACCTACCAGCCCCTGCGAGTTCCCTGCCTGCTGCCCAGACGAAGCTCTAGCCCCGCTGGTTTTATTTGCGCGGACAGGCGGTGCACCATAGCCTCTGCCACAGCCAGAACCAGAAAGCCCACCTCCTCTACCTGTCCGTCCTCCACCACGACCCGGTCCCCTTCCTCCGCGAGGTCTCTTCCCCCACCATTCGGGGAACCCGTGTAATTGAAAACAAGAGGATTCGTTGTGACCTTCTCTATTACAATGCTTGCAAAACTTGTCAGTATTATCCAGAAAACGGGACTTAACATGCGCATCAGGCCGAATTGCGAAGGCCATGATACTATCTCGTTCTTCCTTAGATGAGGACAAATCTCCTCCATGCAGTCGTTCCACTTGAATCACTTGTTGATATGCTCGATCAAGCGTCGGCAATGGCTCTTGTCCAAGCAGATGTGTACGAATGGAAGCATATGCTCCATCGAGGCCAATAAGAAAGTGATGTAGAAAGTCCTATGCTCTCAATTTTTCTACCTGCGTGACTATGCTACACTTGCAAACTCCACACGCACAAACCGACACCTTCACATATGTGGTCAGTTCGTCCCAGATTTTTGACAAACGACCAAAATACAATGTCACACTCTCAGTTTTTCCTTGCTTGCACTCCCCCAAGGACGTTTTTAATTGACATATACGAGTGCCGCTTACCACACAAAACCTGTTTTTGAGATTGTTCCACAGGAGTTGTGCATCATCATATTCTCCAAGTGTCGACCGAATGAATGGCTCAATGGTATTGGTTAGCCATGACACCAACATTGAATGCACAGCTATCCAATCCTCAAGTTTCTCCTCTGTTGATGGCTTCAGAACTGTCCCTTTCACAAAGCCAAATTTCCTCTTCGCCTTTAGCGAGGTTCGAATTGCCCTCGCCCATTCATCGTAGTTCTCACCACGTAACTGAATCGAGGTAATGATGTTTCCCGGACCGTCACTCGATCCAAGATGATACGTCATATCCATCTTCTTGTCACCATCTCCTCTCTTTTCTCCCTCTTTGCCAGCCATGATCTCTTGTGGAAGCTATAGTATTGAAAAAAAAAATTGTGTTTGCCCTAGAATCTCCCTAGGCGCTCTGATACCATGACAAATTCTCTATCAATCTCTGCTCTTTCCCATTCACAATAAGAAAGTATATATATGTATATTACAATCAGTTGCCGAGAAAGATCTATTTACCTAAAATACAAAGACTAAATTAAGGAAAAATATTTCTCAAGAGATATGCACAATAAAGTCCTACACCACAATATTAATATCATAATAAATAAAGAATAATTGGATTTATCATTATCCTAAGGTTGTTTGGCAATATGTGTCCAACAAATCTTCATCTTGATGCCAAAATACCTTTGTACGGAATGCCTGCGCTTACTTATCCCTCTTCCTACAAATCAAATACCCTTCAACACTCTTGTCCAATAACCTATCACCTATGATCCAACACTAAGAGGACCGGCCTTTGAAACCACAAAGAAGACAAAATTTTCATTAACCAAGACGAGATTATCACAAAGAAATCAATCGCAAAGAACGAGCACAACAATGGAAGTGAGCAAGAAGAAGCACTAGAGAGAGAACCAAGTCACAAAGACTTTCCTTACTTCTTTTAGACAGGGAGCTTTAGGCGTGGCTTAGAGAGAGTGATGCGAGATTGTGCAAATGATTTTAGGGATTAATCATATATAAATAATAAATTTTAACTGTCCAATCTCATCACAATTCAATGACCTATATCATCTCAATTAAACCCGTTTATGAGCAATTAGAGGTGGACATGGTTCTATTTAGTTCTGGTTTCAAATGAATCTAATCGAATTGAACCATATCATGAACCAATAATTTTTTTTTATAATGGAATCAAATGAGTTTTTTTAAGATATCGAACCATTCGATTCTAGTTTGGTTTGGTTTGGTTCTAATTTCATTACTGATTGAAAAAAAATAAAGAGAACATTTGAGGAAGAAGAACTGAAGATTGATGCTTCAAATTCAGAAATCCTACAACAGTGGTGGCTGAGTGTGACGATGGTGGTTGAACGCGACGGTAGTCGATAGACGACATACGATAGTTATTGGTCTCCATGTGAGAGTCAGTGTATAAATTGAAAATGAGAGAAAAATGATAAATGAATTAGAGTCTGGGTCTCCAGAATGAATTAGGGTCTCCGGTCTCCACATTGAGAAATGAGAAATCAAAGGTACATAACATTTTTATTTTGATTTTTAAATGAATTTTTAATTTTTTTTATGTGAATTGTGATTGACTAATTTGTAATATATATATATATATATATATATAATAAAATTTAAATATTGAGATTGGTTCTTCATTCTAGAACTAAACCAGATTGGTTCTTCATTCTAGAACTAAACCAGAACCAGAATCAAATGGTTCCCAGTTTTAAGAATTAGAACTAATAATTTTTTTTGTAGAACCGAATCGTACTGGTTTGATTCGATCACTTTGTCCACCCTATGAACAACACTTTATTAAAAGTGTTAAAGCCTTAAATACAATTTCTATTTCTCGGATCGAATTATCGGGTGTTTCAGTATGCGATGTTCGAGTCTATAATTTTATCTTCAACAAATGAAGAATAATTCAATGAATGCTACTTATACAAAAGTAGTTACATAATGATTTACACACAAATGAAGTGTTAAAAAGAAAGTATAATTTTTTTTTTATATGGTGAAAAAATTATGATCCAATCATATCTCCCCACATCATGTGTACGTAAACCATGAATTGAGATCTTATGTCCAATTTTAGCTTTCCAATTTGCCGTCTACCCAATTAATTATTGACACATTATTTTAAATTAACACGTCATCAATTTGGTAAGTTAGTGGTGAATTTAATGATGGTAAATTTGAGATAACATGTTAATTTAAAAATAATGTCTCAATAATTAATTGAATTGACAGCAAATTGGACAGTAAAAATTGGATAGCAGATCTCAACTCGTAAACTATTATGTAAACTTATTATGTATATGTAGCACAATCGTAATCCAATTCATCATCGGCCCATGGTTATTTGGCAACACTTGCCCAACATATTGCTATTCAATTATTCAGTTCATACTATGGGTTTGTTTGAGCTCCATTTTTGTAAAAAAAAAAATGCATTTTTAATAGTGTATTGATAGAAATGTGGTTAAAAATAAAAAAAATATTTTAGTTTGTATGTAATATTATTTTTTTGAAAAATGTGCGATTAAAATATGGTCAAAATACTATTTAACAATGCTTTTTTTTTTTTTTTAAATAAAAAAAGGGGCTCAAATAAGGGCTATATAGGAATTTTATTTTTAAGGCTTTCGTATGGTATTTTTATATAGGTCAAAGTCAAGCTGGAGTAAGAGAACGTAATAATTCCCTAATAATATATTAAGCCCTCAGAATTCATGTGGGGGACTGGCCAGACCAGAGAGAGAATTCTGCTGGAAAGTCGTAATCCATCATAATAATTCTGTTCTGTCAACATTTATATCGCATTTTCTGCTGCAAATATTGCCTTCTGAGCATCTTATATTTAAGATACTACTGTGTCAGCAAACCCTATAAATATATGATATAGGGTTGGGGTGGGGTGGGGTGGGGTGGACTGTTGAGGGAAGAAAAGTTCTTAAACTCAAAGCTTCAATAGTAACAGAAAGTGACTTTTGTGTAAAACGTAGGATCGATAAAGCAATGCATGCATGGGAGAATTCTGCAAATAACAGAAGCTTTAAATTTGGTAGAAAAAAGAAACAGCATTTAATTTTCCTTAGATGGGAATTCAATGCCATCTTCTGCATTGTGAAAAATATCACAAACACAGAATAACGAATCCAAACAAACTCTTAAAATGAGTGTCTTTTGTGGGACTAAAGTCTCTTCAAGGACATTTGCTATCTTTTCAAGATTTGCAGTCTTAAGGTTAGTGATTTTATGAGGTTAATGAACCTTTTTTTATAAATATTATTTTAAGAGTCGAGCCATGGAATTTATGTTTTTGTTCTTATCATTCCGTCCAAAATTGTTAGCTTGACAAACGGTAATTTTGTCATGTCACTCCATTTCATTTTTCGATTTGGACCTAGTTAAGGTTGGATAACCCGACTTTATTGAACCAACTTATCGTCAATGACCGATTTTTTTTATCATGTTTAGTCATCATTTCAATATTCAATAGTTTTCACGTAAGCACTGGCGGTCGAACGGTGGGGCTTGGTGGGTCATGTAATGTTTTTGTCTCAATTTGCAAGGTCATCGCGAGATGTCAAAATGAAATCGAAATATTACATTCTTATTACCATGTCAAAGTGCTCAAAACCTAGTTTTTCATGTTGTTAACGGCGTGTAAAAGGACAATCGTAGCAAATGTTATAGCGCATCAAAGTAGGCTGTTTTAAACTAGTATTTTGAAAATGTTATCACGTCTTCTCGAAGCTCGTTTCAAAAACTACATTGTAGACATATCAAATGGTCCAAATGAATATCGAAAATAGTTAGACGTGCGTCAAACGAGTGTCTTAAAAATAAACGTCTAACTCATATTTTCTTAAAAAAATTCAATTATTTTATTGACGTTTATTATTTTTACGCGACAATTCTCAAAATAATTTACATCCGTTTATTAGAAAATTTTACATGGATTTGGACTTCAAGTTTTACTCCTTTCAAGTTGTAGTGGTATGATAATTTTCGAAGGAGCAACTTGATTTTATATAGCAGCAAGGACCGAACTCACGATTGACTTCAACATTGTGATTGACAAACTAGCAATAACTTTTTTACACGTTTGATTGTGTCCTCCTAATTCAAAATGTCTGCGTCCGTCACTGCACATAGGCATAGTCAGTTTTCATCTCTTCGAAAACTTACTCAAATTTCTGTTGTCACCTTAATAAAATTTAATAGATGGAAATGTCATAAACATTGTAATTTATGTATCAAACAAAGTATAATAAATGATGATGAGTCATTGTATAAATAGCTTTATTGTTGCCTCAAATAGTAATGTTAATAAGGAAGCATCATTTGGTAGCCAAGTATTACATAATGCAACAAGAGGATAATTAATTTTCAATTACAGCATTTAAATAAAATTATATAATATTAATTTCTGGTAAACAAACATGATTGCAAGAAATTTCCTTCTCTTCTACCTGTTGTGTAAGGGATTTGAACCTGTTGGAACCGCACGCTTTTCGTCTTCATCTTCACCTCCGATCTTGTTTTTCTTCGAAGTGTGGCTCGACCAAGACGAATACCTGAAAAAATGGAGTCTAAGGGAGGCACAGCTGATTGCAGAATCTGATGACAATTTTCTATGATCACAAGAAGAATCTGTTGGGACAAAGAAAATCTCTCTTGCCACTGCTTTTGAACCTATGCCCACCAGAATATGATGATGAACAAGCACAAGTAAAAGCACTGAAATCCTCATTGCAAATGCTGCTCCAAGATGAAGTTCTGGTTCTTGATGATATGACTTGCAAGTTACACTTACACCATGTGTGTGTGTAATTTGTATGTTTATAGACATTTACTATTATGCATTTATAGAGTGGAATTATGGTTCATCAACATCCTTCCCTCGATCAGACAGCCTCACCAAACTGCATTAACTGCATTTGAATTCCATTTGGACGTGAATGAAAAGAAAAAAGAAACAGAATGGCAAAATCGGTATAATGACAAATTGCAAAATGAGAATTAAGAAATACTTTTTTCTGACGCATTCATACTTTCACCCTATCTCTGTCTCTCTATGGATGCAGGCACCTGACATCACAGGAATTAAATACCGGAGACAAAATTTATCAGGCAAAGGTGAAAACAAGACCAATAACGATAACATAAAGAGAAGTCGGTGACTTTTCTTTACTCTTGTCAAATTCCATCTCAGCTCCCCAACCTTTGCGTACCGTGAAGATGAGGTTCACAACCTATAAACGAGGTCTTCAATCTTCCATTTGTGCCACCTTGGTCCCCAACTTATGAAATTATGTGTGCGCCATTCCCAACGACGGAAAAATGTTATTTCCACCCTTAAATGACATGTTGACTCGCATAGTGTTTTCATAGGTTGGGGAGCTAGGTGCACAAATCGAAGATCGGAAAAGCATGTGGTCACAATGCTCAAAGGTTGTGGACCTAGCTGGAAATTACCTCCAAATTTATGCATTTAAAGACATTTAAAGTTTTTTTTTCTGTTGATTAGGCTACGTTTGGTTTTGAACGGGGAAAAAGGATTTACAGTCCATTGCCTACCTTACTGCTCAACTGTGTTGCGAAAATGACACGAAATGGATGAGATAATTTTCCCGATCACAAAATGTTTATTCTACTTTTCTAACTATTCTCCTAAAAGAAACCTCATTTTTTGATTGATCCATCCTTTCGATTGATTGTAGACAAAAGATTTTACGGATTGGGATTCACCACTATAATTTTGCATTTTTCCATTCAACCTTCAAGCCTTTGGCTCTGTGAACTTGTTTAGTTTGGTCCTCAACTTTTGTCACGTTGAGCCTCACTCTCTAAGGTCACGACTTGTTTCTTTTCTTCTCTTAAAAATTTATTTGAAAAAATAAAAGTTCTATTGATCTTAGTGCTCGTTTGAGAGAAATTATTTTGATTATACATTGATATAGACGAATGATGGATAAGTAAATTGTAATTATGAACCCTATAAAATGTGTGATTAAAATTAAGATTCGACGTTGACTTTTAAATTAGAAACGAATTATAATAATAAAATTTATTTCGTAATTCTCTTATTTGCCAGACAATTCAAACATGTCTCAAAATTTAATAGAGCAACAAAGCACACAAATTACTAGCAATGGTTGATGTATCAAGTCATTCGAACTACTTGTCAAGAAAGAACTTTGAACACATACCCATAGAAATAAAATTAATTTTAAAATGTAAATAAACGTAGAAAATTACGAATTTTGAAAGAAAGATCAAATTGAGAAAAATGAGTTTTAGAATATTGATTTTTTTTTTAGAATGAATGGTTAAAAAGTATTGAAAATTGTTTGTTTACGTATAAAATATTTTTTTGTGAGAATATATGATTGAAAATGAATTAAAAAAAAAAAAAGAGTTTATTGAGAAGGGTAGACAAATATGGACATAAATTTAAAAATATATAATATTTTCTACTGAAGCTACAAAAAATCGTACCTAGGATGACCAATGGTCCGCCTGATGTGAAATCTAAAGTCGACATGAATTATGCTTCTTATGGGCTTTGAGGCGTGTAATCCCTTTGTGAGCAACCTCGGACCCTAGGATTTCGGCATTATTAATGTTTGAGATAAATAAGTTAATTATTTTGATATAAGCTAAGCTTTTTTTTTTTTAAAGGAGTAACTTATTTTATTAACAGATAATGGGTGGCTAGACTGGAACGAGGAGCCATGGCATTTAGCAACTGCCCATTGTCCTTTCTTCCCCTACACCGACAAAACAGTAACAGAAATATTAACGAGAACAAGGCCATGCTTTTCTTCTTAACAACTTTCATTTCCTCTGCTTTTCCTACAAAAATGAAAAAAAAAAATAAAACATGCTATACACTCTTAACTTTCTCATCTTGCTTCTTTTTCTTCTAAGCTTATCTTTCTTCTTCAGCGGAAGAGCTCGAGCCCACACACGCTCTCTACACAGATCTCTACTCTCAAACCCCACTTCTCCTCCTTCAAGTTCCCCTGAGTTTGATGAAATTTCACGACCCACTGAGTCCAAATCTGATCTTGATGAAAATTCCAATGAAGGACCGTACCTAAATTTAACATCAGTGCCAACTTCATCAAAATCTATATTGGAGTATCTTTTTCAAGAGAAAATTACCGGAAACAAATGTGCCCAGTTCATCAGATGAAAAAAAAAAAAAACCAGACCTTCGTGGTATACAACCTATGTGTGTAGGAGCTCAATATCTTCAATTTGAGGGCTCGATGTATCATGTTTGCATGTCTATGACGGTGGTTTTTGTATCATACTTTGTCGTATGTTGCATGCATTGAAATTTATTCATTGAGCACCATTCTTAATAGTCGTTTCATTACTTTTCAGAGGCAATGGAGCACTATTTGAAAGTTGTTAAACAAGGGTGAAGGAGGTCATCAAATGGACGAGAATATAACTCGGTCACCCCCTCAAAATTTTGAGTCCTAGACGAAAAATTATCATGAGGCCCCTACACATAATTTTTTTACAAGCGTATTAACATCAAACGTGGTCGAATTAAACAATTTTCCATGATGGAAAACATGAGACCTGTGGTACCCACTTACCATTTGATTCGTTCGACAATCAATTTTCATGTTCTAGATGGAAAAATCATATTTACCCATTAAATTAAAATATTTTATGATATACTACAAATTTTTTTATATATCATATATAATACGTATTATATAAAATAACACTAAAAATATTTTATTGTGTCTAATTAGTCTTCTTGAAATTCCTAAATTTTAAATTTCTTAATTCCTTAAACTACCCGTTAATAAATCTTGAAATGTTCCAATAATTAAGCTAATTTATGTTATTTTTCTTTATTAAAAAATATTTATTTTCCTTTAAAAACTTATTGTACTTTTAGAATAAAAAAGGTGGTAGTGAAATTGAAATTGAAATTTATATTAGTACCGGTGTAATTTACACATTTCCTAAGGATAATTGTTTGGGACTTTCAAAAAAAATTTGAGCCCCCTAATACCTTGAGGCCCAAGGCCACTGGGCCAGAACCGGGCCTGGTCACCAAAACGGGTGTATGGTCTTACTACTTGAGTAAATGTTCGGTTGGCCCCTAGTGTGCTTAAACTATGCTCATTTTTTGTATAGATTAAAATCTATTTTAATCCTAAATTAAAGTCAACGATTAGTTTTAACTGCATATTTCATGATATTCAAAACTTTTCAACCACGTATTTCATTAACTTTTATCATGGGGGTTCGCCTCCAACTTTTGTTGCCAAAGTCCTTTGTAAAAGTAGTTGAGCCAGGAGGTGAAATTTTTATGTTTTGTTGCTAAGGTCGTAATTTTTTTTGTAAAAAGATGTAATGTATTAATGAAAATGGGGCTAAGTGCTTTATGTTTTCACCTAGTTTTACCTATATGATTTCAGTTTACAAATTCAATTTTGTACCCATCTAGTTGTTTATGAAAAATATAAACCCGACATAAGGATGATGACTCAAGTAATTATATAGGGTGTTCTTATTGTAAACAGCAAGAAAAGACCATCTAAAGACATGTTTAAAATCATATTAGAAAACAATTTGCAAACTGCCCTATTTTGCGTAACATGATACTGTTACCCAGTGACGAAGTTAGACATTCTTCGTAGTGGGTCAAAAATTAAGTTGGAAAAAAAAAAATTGAACATCTTGTTCTCTTAAACACTCGTTTCAATAATGTTTTGCTCTTCACTCAAAAATTGAGATTTTCGTTTAAAGTGAAAAAGTCTTTAGCATTGGTGGAGACAAGTTAAATAGAAAAAGAGGATTAATTTTGTGGGCTTATGTGGGCTTAAGTGGTTCTCCTAACACTTAATGGGCCGCTGCTATTAGTGACATTTCTATTGTTTCTTACCCTTTACTATTGTTGCTTAAGTGACACTCACTTATTGGTAGCATTAGTATGACCCAGATTGTATGCTTGTTTGGAACCATTTGTAGCCGTTGGATTTAATCCACGGTTAGGATTAATTCTTAGCTTGATATTTTACTTGGGCCTTGGCTATTGTGAGACTTCCTCCTTCTTCTTCAAAGTAGCTCCCGTTTCTCTCTGTACAGTCCGTTCTTCTTCCTCTTCTGGAGTACCCTAAAATTGACCTTGGTTGCCTGTTGGTGGGAGATATACCTGTGTAGACTTAGGCCTGAAACAGTGGCTAAGTGTTGGTTCGTTCTCGAGGGCTTAGGTTAGATTTTAGGGGTTGTTCTTGGCTGCTATGGTAGATCCCTTTGATCGATAACCTTAGTCAAGTTGTTAAGTGTTCTTGGCTGGTTCTAATCTCTCTCTGGACGGTGAATTGCATGGCGCAGAAGGCTGTTCCTGAGCCTAATCATTTCAGCCGAAATGAAGGAAGAAGAACTGGGTAGCGTTCTGAGGAAGAAGCACTGAGGAAGGAAAGTAGTGTTCTGTCTTGTTTCTGTCTCGTTTATGCTCTTATTACTAGTTTCTATGTATTCCTATGATTTCTGTATTGTGATTGAATGAGCCGTTGAACTCTATTATGCTGTCATTATCCCTAACATCTCGTATCAGAGCCTTGCATTAGGTCTAGGGCTTGTTTATCCTTCATAAAATTGGGCATTTTGAATCTGCTATTTGAATTTGCTGTTTGGGTCAGTGGTTTATTTGTATATACCTTTTGAATTAGGTCTAGGGCTTGTTTATCCTTCATAAAATTGGGCATTTTGAATATGCTATTTGAATTTGTTGTTTGGGTCAGTGGTTTATCTGTATATACCTTTTGAGGTTTAAAACAGAAACCATCACTGCTTGTTTGGCATTCTAGTTTCCTAATTCGATACTGATTCCTGTGATTTTGTGTTGTGCATATTGTTGACTGGATTGGGTGATTCTGGAGACTTTGGCTGGCTTGCTCCATTGAGGAGCTGAGGGTATTGTTATCGTTTTTCAACAATGGTTTGGTAAGATTATTTCAAACTCTCCGATAGGTTAGGTTTGGTTTTCTTACCTGTTTATGCATGCTTGTTTTGGTTACCTGCTTGTGAATTCTTGTGATTGGATTCCTGTGAATGAG
>CAIGRT010107139.1:0-17991 GCA_903798405.1 Fraxinus platypoda | reverse complement strand
TTTTTTTTTTTTTTTTTTTACAGTTTCGGTGGGCTTGCTTGTAACGAAATGGCGGAAGAATGTGGGAAAAGCTTTGCACGCAGAGATCGTCTTTTGGAAATAGAGTCTAAAGTCCAGAAGTGGTGGGAAGAGGGTGATGTGTTCAAGGCTGAAGCCAAGGACTTGCCGCCCAAACCAGGTGATAAGTTCTTTGGGAACTTTCCATTTCCCTATATGAATGGTTATCTGCACTTGGGACATGTTTTTTCCCTCTCGAAACTGGAATTTGCTGCGGCATATCATAGATTGAGGGGTGCAAATGTGCTCTTGCCTTTTGCTTTTCATTGTACTGGGATGCCCATTAAGGCCTCAGCCGATAAGATTAAAAGGGAGATTGAGATGTTTGGATGCCCACCTGTGTTTCCTGTTGTAAAAGAGGAGGAAGATGCTGAGCAAGAAGGGAAACCCAAGGGCGAGAGTGCAGGAAATCAGACTCAACCTGGTGGTAAGTTTAAGGGTAAGAAATCGAAGGTTGTTGCTAAGTCTGATGGTGTCAAGTACCAGTGGGAGATTATGAAGAGTTACGGTATGACTGATGAGGAGATTGAGAAGTTCAAAGATCCATACCACTGGCTGACCTTTTTCCCGCCTCTGGCTGTGGAAGATTTGAAGGCTTTTGGGTTGGGATGTGATTGGAGGCGAACTTTTATCACAACCGATATGAATCCTTATTTCGATTCATTCGTCCGGTGGCAGATGAGGAAATTGAAATCAATGGGTAAGATTGTTAAGGATTTAAGATATACTATATATTCACCTTTGGATGGGCAGCCCTGTGCAGATCATGACCGGGCTTCTGGGGAAGGTGTTATTCCGCAGGAGTATACACTCATAAAAATTGATGTTGTCTCGCCTTTTCCGCCAAAGATGAGTGTTTTGGAGGGCAAGAAGGTATATCTTGCTGCTGCTACATTGAGACCAGAGACCATGTACGGGCAAACAAATTGTTGGGTATTGCCAGATGGGAAATACGGGGCTTTTGAAATTAACGATACGGATGTGTTTATCTTAACAAAGAGGGCAGCTCTGAATTTGGCTTATCAAAGGCTGTCACGCATTCCCGAGAAGCCAACTTGTTTGGTTGAGTTGACTGGTCAAGATCTTATTGGTTTGCCTCTGAGATCTCCTTTGGCATTTAATGATATCATATATACTCTGCCCATGTTATCAGTTCTCACCGACAAGGGTACTGGGATTGTTACTAGTGTTCCCAGTGATTCTCCTGATGATTACATGGCCCTCCATGATTTGAAATCAAAGCCAGCATTCAGAGCCAAGTTTGGCGTGAAGGACGAGTGGGTTGTACCATTTGAGATCATACCTATCATTCACCACCCAGATTTTGGAGATAAGTCTGCAGAGAGAATATGCCATGAGAAAAAAATCAAAAGCCAGAATGAGAGGGAAAAACTCGATGAAGCGAAGAAAATAATCTACAAGGGAGGATTCTATGAGGGAACCATGATTGTTGGAGAGTTTGCAGGAATGAAAGTCCAAGAAACCAAAAGTCTAATCAGGAGCAAGCTTCTAGAGCTTGGTCAAGCCGTTGTCTACAGTGAACCCGAAAAGAAGGTCATGTCAAGATCTGGGGATGAGTGTGTCGTGGCTTTGACTGATCAATGGTATATCACTTATGGAGAACCAGAATGGAAGAAATCAGCAGATGAGTGTTTGGCTGAGATGAATCTCTACTCAGATGAGTCACGGCATGGCCTTGAATACACCTTAAGCTGGCTGAATCAGTGGGCATGCTCACGTAGTTTTGGGCTTGGAACTCGTATTCCTTGGGATGAGGACTTTTTAGTTGAATCTTTGTCCGATTCAACTCTTTACATGGCATATTACACTGTAGCCCATCTGTTGCAGAGAGGCGATATGTATGGTACCGATAAAACTTTAGTAAAACCAGAGCAGCTAACGGACGATGTTTGGGATTTCTTATTTGTTGGTGGGCCATATCCCGACTCATCAGTTATATCTCCTTCTCAGCTTATTGAGATGAAGAAAGAATTTGAGTATTGGTATCCATTTGATCTCAGAGTGTCTGGCAAGGATCTTATTCAGAATCATCTTACCTTTTGCATATATAATCACGTAGCAATCATGCCCAACCATCACTGGCCTCGGGGATTCAGGTGCAATGGACACATAATGCTGAACTCTGAGAAAATGTCAAAGTCCACAGGGAACTTCAGGACAGTTCGTCAAGCTATTGAGGAGTTTTCAGCTGACGCTACGAGATTCTCTCTCGCAGATGCGGGTGATGGTATGGACGATGCCAATTTTGTCTTCGAGACAGCGAATGCTGCAATCTTACGCCTGACAAAAGAGATGGTGTGGATGGAAGAGCTTTTTGAAGCTGAGTCATCTTTGAGAAGTGGTCCCCCTTCCACTTATGCAGATCACGTGTTTGCAAATGAAATGAATATAGCAGTCAAGATTACTGAGAAGAACTATAGTGAGTACTTGTTTCGGGAAGCTCTGAAAACTGGTTTCTATGATCTTCAGGCTGCAAGGGATGAGTATAGGCTTTCTTGCGGATCAGGGGGCATGAACCGTGATTTATTGTGGCGCTTTATGGATATTCAGACACGTCTAATTGCTCCTATCTGTCCGCATTATGCCGAATATGTCTGGAAGGAGCTGTTGAAGAAGGACGGATACGTCATAAAAGCTGGGTGGCCTCAAGCTGATTTGCCAGATCTCTCTCTCAAAAAGGCCAACAAATACTTGCAAGATTCAATTGTATCTATGAGGAAGCTTTTGCAGAAACAGATTACGGGTTCCAAAGGTAATGTAAATATACCTAATAGCCAAAATAAGCCTACTGTTGGTCTAATATTTGTGAATGAGCAGTATGATGGGTGGAAAAAAGAATGCTTGGACATACTCCAGAAGAAGTTCAACACCGTAACACAATCATTTGCACCCGATGAAGAGATCCTTTCTGAAATGCAGAGAAGTGCAACTGGACAGCAAGGCAATTTCAAACAAATGCAGAAGCTATGTATGCCTTTCTTGAGGTTCAAGAAGGACGAAGTTATGGCTGTCGGGGTTCAAGCATTGGATCTGAAGCTGCCCTTTGGTGAAATTGAGGTTCTAAAGGAGAACTTGGAACTGATCAAGCGACAATTAGGGCTTGATTGTCTGGAAGTTTTGTCTGCTACAGATGCTGATGCTATCGAGAAAGCAGGGAATCATGCCACTCTTCTGAAGTCTAATCCACCATCCCCTGGAAATCCAACCGCAATCTTTATGAATGAATGAACTAATTGTGCAGTTATTAATCGCTAAAGGAATACTATCTAATGCTCATAGTAGATTTTAATTTACACGCTTCTGGTATCTCTGATTCCAGCTCCTCCCAAGAAGGAAAAGCAAAAGAAGTTTGCTGTTTGCGTATTTATATATATTGAAGTTATTAATGTTTTCGACTACGTTTTATGGTGTAGAATGAGAACTTTACACACAGGTCTATAAGAAATTAGCAACAGAGGTACCAACCTTTCAGGAAAGTTACATTTTGGTCTATAATTTATCAATTGGAGTGTTTACGTTACGCCTCAACTACTATTAACTATTTGTTCATCCTTGTATCTGTTCATAATCTAGAATTACATGTCTAAGCTGATCTTAGATTACTACTGGAAGTGGGTCATGAGGCGGAATGTTGAATCTTGAGAGAACACAATTTTAGTCATTGCCTAGTGGAAAATATTTGATCGGTTATTTTGATGCTTTTTTTAGAATATTGGAGATGGTTGAGCTTTCTTAAAGGTATTTCATACTATAAATTTTCTATCACAACAAACTAATTCAAGCCCCAACAACCCTGATATCAGCTGATGTCTGCAGTAACTAATTGGCTTACGTTCCAATAGAATAGTCTTCTTACAACTTCCTATGTCATTGACGTTAACAATTTTCCAAATATTTACCAGATGGAAAATCTAAGTCAGCCAAACAGATTATTGTTAGATTATTTGGAAAATGGAATATTATACAATGATGTCTGAAAAGGCATAATAGTTTGCGGATTAGGATCAACTTAGAAAACTATGTATTTGGTAAGCATGATTTACTGGGAAAGGAAACAGATTTATCTCCCTCTTTCATGCAATGAACGGAAGGTCAGAAGTGGGAATAATTTGAACTATGTTACTGTTTTCAGTACCCCCTTAAAATGATTTCTCCCCATCATTTACCACTAAAATGCCTTTTACAAGGAAAGTTCAGCTAAGTTCGTGTATCTGGTCATGCAAAAGAGGCTCGAGGTTGATTTTCTGTTACAGTTCAGATAATACTAACATGTATAAGCTTTGGCTCGATTTCTCTAAACTCTTGAACTTTGTAATGCTGTGTTTTTATCCTAATATTTTAATATATTGTAAAAAATAGAAGTAAATTGTGTGCGTACTCGTGAAAGTTAGTTTGGCTATACTAAGTTGAAAATTTAAGGGAAACATTTTCACTTAAAGTTGATAATTAATATTTTATGTGGAATTAATTTGACCTTGATCCCAGTGCAGGGTCTAGATGATATTCGTGCTTTCAATTATGCATATTTGCATTGAACATGAGCTTGGTTTGGAGTTTGAATTATTATTTGAGTGAAGCTCAAGCACAGAAAGCTAAACCTCAGCTTGTAACACGATTATTTCCTAATTGTCTCAGCATCTCCGTATTGGCATATTCAATGCGATTTTTATGATCTAAAAAGTAATTCAATTGAAAACTTTGCTTATTAATATGCTTCATATTACCAGTACAAAGTAGCAAGCCTTGCTTATGTACCGAGGATACTGGTGGGTACTTCTCAAATGATTTGAGTTGTTTGATACTGATCTTATTGTTATATCAGCACCAGTTTTAACATTGTCATGTAGAAATGTGAACAAGTATGGCAAATGCCCTTGAGAACATGTGCACTTTTTTTGGCCGTGCAGATCATGCTTTCAAGTTTTTATTCCTTTCTATTTTTCCTTGTGCTATGTGACAGGTGGCGGAAAGGGCTCTTTTCTGGTGGAACAATGTGCACGTCGTGAGCCTGATTGCAGAGAACCGACATGTTATCCTACCAATAATATACGAGGTCATTGGAATCAGGCAATCCTCGGTCTGAGCTCCAATGTCCGAAAAATGCTCCTGGAGATGGACACAGAACTGTTTGAGAAGTGTCAGAGACAGTATGAGGAAATGAAAGCAGGGGCTGGAGAACAAGAAGAGCGTCGGGAGTTAGCATGGAAGAGACTAGAAGAAGTTGTTACTCAGATCTAGTGATCTCTGGTAAATTATGAAGCCAAGTTCTCCCTTCCTCGATCAGATGTTCTCTCTCCTTGAGAAGATATTGAGCTCCTATCAAAGAAATAGGAGTGACATAACTTTTTGGGGTTCTTGGAGCTATGTTGGTCTAATGCTCGAGGATTTTCCGCTCTTTTCATCTATATTGGCATCCTTTTTTTCATCCCAAAAGGGAAGAAATATGACTTATCCAATGCAAAGTGGAAATAAAGCTAAAAATCCCAGGTAAAAAATGGAGATATTGATCTAGTTTCACTTTAAGGTTCATTGTTTTTTCTTCTTTCTTGACGTGGGTATATCTTCCATCTTTTCAATTCTTGGCCCTCTTAATAATGATATCAGTAAGTGTAATCAATACGAGTTTCATGATCAAGTTACTTCAAGTTCAGTGTGAATATCCATTTCATTCTTATTTAAAGAAAGAGCTGTATGTTGATTTGTTCTCTTTCTGGTTACTTCCTAGTGTGACAATTGGTTATACCACAACATGATTTCAGTGTCCTTTCTTTTTGTTGGTATTTTGAAAGCTTGGTTATGAAATGATTTGATTTGCGCATCTCTCGTTCTTATTTCTCTCCCGTCCCCCAAGTCGATCACTCATTGCACAATTATTTTTGAAAAAGAGCAAGCATTCTCGAAAGAGACGTATTAGACTGCAGGTCCCATTCCTCGCAACCGACTACAATGGCACAATTAAAGGAGATTGACTTTAGCATTCGATACCTTTGGACGCACATGGGGTATCCTCTCCTCATCTTGTTAATAAAATTAAAAGATAGAGAAGGCCCCAAGCTATGTGTCAAATGACAAAGATAATTCAATTGAAAAAGGAAACAATGACTGAAATGTAACACATGATGAGCCATCCATATCTTATCTTATATAATCATATGCCTTTAATAGTTTAACAAAAGTCAAAAGATAAGATTTTGTTGAATGCGCAATCAGAGAGGAGAGCTATAGATGCAAGACCGTGTTTGGATTGAACGCGTGCCGAATAAAAATCGTGTCTACTTACGTGCATAATAATATGGACCTTGCTATGTGTACATAATCATGTACACACAGTCTTACACCCCTCTCACATGGGAGAGGGGCCCGCACATAATAAAATATTTGTGGGCCCGTCTTCATGTGAGAGAGATGTAAATCATTATGTATACCACAAGGTGTACATGTAGTATAATTCTAATTCTAATAATAAGGTAACTTGTGGATTCGTGCTGTTTGGCCTGAAACAATTGTATGTAGCCTATATGATGTTTGGCAAAGTAGCTTTTTTTTAATTACTTTTCTTGATAGCAAGTTTAGACCATGCTAAAATATAATGTTTTTAAATGCCTTTGGTGTCATGTACAATGACAACAAAAACTTCATTAGTTTAGGATTCATTTGACATGGTTTCATGAGATTAAGAAGTTGTATTTTGAACATATTTGAATAATTTTTTTGAAGTATTTTATTTAGGTAAATTTTTTTTTAGAGAAGTATAAATATCTTTATCGTGAAACACTTCTATACAAAACAGAACCAATGATCACCAGTTCGAGTCCCCTTAGGGCCATTGAGGTGAGTACTCGGCCGTAAACTTCAGGGCCCCGTGAAATTAGTCGAGGTGCGCGCAAGCTGGCCTGAACATCCACGGTTATAAAAATATATATATATTTTTTGATTCTGAAGATTTTCTACCCATAAAATTTTAGATTTATCTGTATTTTCAATCACTAATGTAAGTTAAGAAATATGACAGTTTCAACTTATAACTTGTCATACATAATCAATTTAAAATCAGAAGAAAAATCAAGAAAAGCTGCTAATGTTCATCAATTACTTCAATAATTTCCTTTAAAAACTATGTGACCCATAACCAACCTATCAATAATGTACAAAAGCGGGACCCCAGCATTAACTTCGAAATTTTCTTAGATTTATTGCCCATTTTTCTTTGATATATTTATACTATAATAATAATGATCATGAACCAATATGATTGGTCATTATATACACACTTGAAATAATTAGAAGCGACGAAAGCATGATGGTGGGTGGAAATGCTTTTGTCGGGGTTGCGTCGTTCCCAAATATCATTCCAAAGTAGTCATCGTCTCTACCACTTGACCCCCCACCGCCTCCTGTGGTTGCGCCGGTGGCTGCCCCACCACCATATGTCATGCTGATACTGTTGTCCCTGCAAATAAAAAAAGACAATGGTTTATGCTAATACAACACAACTTAGGAGGTGGGACTTGGTGGCATAAGAAACCTCTTTTTGTGGCCTTATTACTATAGTTAAAATCGTGTCAAGCTTAGTGTCTTATCCGATCTAATACTTCGTACCAAACGTGCCGTACTTTTGCTGTTAAGCAAATACTGGGTTTACATTAGAGGAAAATGGACGGATTAAAATCCCTTTTCCTCTCATTTTCTGTCCAGCAAAATGGTACAAATTCAGGGCTCAAATGGGAAATTTTCAATGAGGGACCAGCAGCAAATAGGTGACAAGGAAAAGCCTTTTCCAGTAGACCCCCACTGGCACCGAAAGCCGAAAGGTTGTTGGTTAGGATTTAGGAATATATCTTAGCATTAAAATGGGACCCATATTATCAAATTTCGAAGGGTTGGACCCACATTCATGGGCTAGAATGCAAGAAATGGAGAATGTAACTTTCACATTGACACATACTCGAAACAACTAACATGGCTAAATATGCCTCACGACAAGAAACAAGACTTCTAGCCTCTTGAAATTGTTTGATAGGCTTTCTCACTAAAAAAATGAAAAACTAAATAAAATCAACTTTGAAATTCGAGACACCTATTTGTAGTCTCAATGAACGGCTTATCTACTTTTTGCTGCCTGAAAAAATACAAATTGAAGTGGAGGATAGCTTAAAGGCTAATGGCAAAAGGAGAAGAACATCCCCACGACCCCACTTGAAAAAGATAATATCAATCCACAGGGAAGCCAGTTTGGCTCCTCAACTGTCTTATTACATAATCTGTTTTGGGGAATCTTAACACTTTCTCGAATAAATAGCTTTCTTTTGTTATCAATTTATGCTATACCTATTTACTGCACTGTTTATTTGTCACGAGTTTTCTTTACTGCTACTAATGGATCATACTCCGACAAAATTTCAGTAAGCCATGAAGGAGTGTATCCCCACTTTTTGCCATAATTTTCTACTAAACAAAAGCAACTCAAAAGGTAGTTCCTGTGAATGATAATAAGTGCAGAAATCCTAAAAGACAACTCGACCGCAAAATCACGTGTGGTCAGATAGATTCTTAAAGTCCGCATCACATGGACTTTATGTACCTTATCTTGACACATTCATATTCAATAGTTGTCTTCCAATAGTTAAGTTTATCATCAAGTAATGCGCATCAAACACACTTAGACATGAGTCGAGAAACACAAGATTTTCATCTAGTCCTAATTAAGCTTTAGCGAGAGCCACATTTTATGGGTTGCTGCACATGGTCAATATAAGAAGTGGGCAGTCGATTTTTCACAAAACAAAAGCAAAAGATATACGTATAACGCGTGTACCTTTGACCGCCAATGACACCAGCATTCATGGTGAGAAGGTCAATGATTTCAGCGGACCTAGGCTCGACGCTGGAGGCCTTGGCATATTGAGTGCTGAGGACTTCGCCGGAGGGCACAAAGAATGCTCCATTTACCAATATGTCCCCATCCGTCCTCCAATTCCAGCCGGCCCATTCCCCCTCTTCTGTGTCCACGCGCTTGGTCACCTGTTCAAAGACATGTGAAAACCCACACACTTGCCAAAAGTTCAATCACTATTAAATTTATTTTTATGCACGTGATAAAGTTCTCAGTGGGTTTCCAAATAGGGCAGAAGTGCAAATGTAAATGCACCTTTCTTGAAGAAAATTACAAATTACATTATTGTGAAAAAGGAAGAATATGAAAGATATCAACATCTTGAGAAATCAATTTCCCATCATTGTAACTTTCAATTTCACATCATACCTCAGCAAAATTATTGTACAAGATACATCCTTGTAAATCGTAATATAGCATGTTTAGTAAGGTAGATTCGACAACATGAATTAGCATTAAAGAAGAAATCGGAACAAAAATCTTGCCAATTGTAGTATCATATTTATTCACTCTGTGGGGTCCCAAGAAAAGAATACCTGATAAGAAAGAGATAAATTTTAGTTTTGAACTTTTAATTCAAACTTTATCTGCCAAAAATTATTCTAATTTTAACTTGGGAGGATAACCACCCCACCCCACCCCACCCCATCCCACCACCAAGAACAACACATCCACTGCATGAGAGTTGGTTCACAAACCAAAAAAGTTCATGAGGAAAAAATTGTAGGCTTTAAACAATGATTTTCTTTTACGAAACATGGTTTTCAAAGTTACGAACTTTTTTAGAAAGTAAATCTTAAACATGTCGAAACATGCTAAAATGTAAAATTACCTCCTTAGCATTTGGGTCTGGTGGCGCAGTATAGCGATTGCCTTGACTGTTTATTGTAGGATTAGCACTTCCACCAATTGCATACATCTCCCATTTAGTAAAATCATTATTCACCACATGTATATACCCTCGCCTGCACCTTGGCATCCTCTGCACCAGCCCTTCCCCGAAGTGATTGAAGGCTATTGTCACCTACTCAACAACACAGACATTCTTAGCAGAAAACCGGAACATGCCCGGGAAACAAAACCAGAAACACACGATTCTAACCTGCATTCCTGAATCAGCCAAGTACTTGTCATTATGTCCTAACAGCATGACCTCGTCGTGGTGAGAAAAGTAGTTGTTAGAAATGGTAATGGCAGTGGAGCCAAGAATGGCATCGATCAAGCCATCGGTACAATGTGACAAGGCACAGTGATCAATCCAAATATTCCTGGAACCAGAAATGGATATCCCATCGCCGTCTGATTTGCCTCTCCACCCGGCATGACTTGGGCTCGACCTTATGATCGTATTTCCCGATGGTAAACAATTGTAAATATGGACACTATGAATGATCACATTGCTGATATACTGCAAAGTTAAGCAGCCATGGCCGGTTATGTGCACATTTGCACCACGCCCATCAATGGTTTTGTAATTGTTAATTATAAGCTCGTGTTTGAGTTTGATAACCATGTTGGATTGAAAAATTATCCATAGGGGGACATCTTGGATGACAGCGTGGCGGAGGGTACCCGGAGTAGGGTTGGCAGTGTCGTGGTCGGAGGAGTCGGTGACTACATAGATTTGGCCGCCTTTGCCGCCCAATGCTCCTTGGCCAAAGCCAATGGCGCAGTCCGCCAGGCGCTGGCGGTTGGCGGCCCAGTTGGGGTCGCACCGCCAGCAGTCATCTATTGGATTGCCGGTTAGACATTGGGCTTGGTCTGATAACGTTTTCCTTCTTGATATTGATACATTGACCCTCCTGTTTTGCACATCGTAAAATTGAGAAAGAATGTAAATTGGCAATTAATGAAGAAAATTGAAAACAGAGATATATATAGAAGACAAAATGATTTCTTCGACAAAAAATTGAAACAAAGATTATGAATTCTGTAAAAATATCAAAATCCATATAAACCCCTGATTTGAAATCTTGTTGAAAAGTGAATGGGATTGTTTTGATTATCGGCAAAACCCAAATGCAGAATTTTAGGTTCGGTTGCAAATTCAGAAAAACCCAACTTTTCAAAAGGCAAAGTCCGTACAGAACGGTTTCAAGTCTTGACACTCCAGAAATTGCAATAATGAGCAAAACTAGATGTGACTGACGGTACAACAATGTAGTTTGTTCATACATACAAATACAAATACCTTTGTACTTCCTGAACAACAGCTTCAGGGTTGGGATGTTGATGAGGGAGGGTGAGATTTTGTAAACTGGCAGTTATGCTGAAAGAAGAGAGAGCGACGAAGATACAATACAAGAAAATGCAGGTACGAGGAAGCATTCTTGGCATAACAAATAATAATTACAATTCACAGGTGTTTTGCTTTTGCTCTGTTATTGTTTATATCTGTAAAAGAGACTCCAAAGGAAAGAAGAGATTTCTTTCTTCTTGAATGCTCAGAAGGTTTTTTGAATAATAATAACAAAATTTTATACAATAATGATGTTATTAGTGTAAACAAAAAAGAATTTGCTTTATTCGTAAGGTTTTTGGAGGTATTTTTGTTAAGGAAGAAACTTAGAGCGGTGACTCTGATATGCTGCATGAGAAGAATTGTGTGCGCGAGAGAGAGAGAGAGAGAGAGAGAGAGTTCTCTCTGTGGTTGCATCTCCTTTGCAGCCTCCTTCAACTTCTTCGCATTCCTACCTTGCTAGCTAGTTATTCTAATCCTAGCTGATATGCTGCAAAGCTTCTTATCCAAATGAGGAAAACAGTTGTTCCCGTATTTATTATTTAATGTCACATTAACGTCATATAAATTGAGATTATAACTCCAATGAAATCAAATAGTATTACTCGTTTTGTTTTACATAATGGTTTATATGTATATGACGTGGTGAGATATGATTGAGTTAAAAAAAATTTCAATCAAATAATAATAATAAAAATATTTCTTCTCATTTTGACATCTCATCTGTATACAAGTCATTTTGTAACTCTTTACGTACAAAAGTCTTTATTCTTAACCCTTTTTCTGAAAAAACAACCTCTTTCTTTTAAACAGTTTTTGACACAATTTCCTTGATTCTGGGCTGCTGATTATAAAAGATTCTTTACGGGACTGCACAGCTTTTTTTGACTTTTTATGTTATTTTGGATTAAAATTCAATTAAAATTTCAAATCAAAGTCAATAATTAATTTTAACTATATGTTTGGAACCCATAATTTTTCTATCACATATTTCATCAACTTTTATCAAAATCAACTAAAAATTTGATTTTAATCTCTACCGGTCAGAGGCGTAATTTATGAAAAAGACTTGAGATTTAAGACATGTTAAAAGAAAGAATACAGGAAAAGTGAGTTTCAGTTATCTGTTTTATGGCATTTTGAGAAAGTCTTTGACAGATAGTACGCTATTCTGTTTGGATGGTTTTTTACCATTTTCAAAACAAATTCAGAATGGCATTATTTATCATTTTATCAACATAATAAATTAAGAATTTTGCTATTTGTACATAAAAAAAATATATATAATAAATTACACAATATGATGTGGAGGAAAAATATTTAATAAAAAAGTTAATTGCGTCTTAAACTGACAAATGATATAGTGATATGTGACATTATGTAGTCCATTATATAAATCTTGATACACATGTAACAAGATCCATAAATTAATACAGCACTAAATGATTTTATTTATTATACCGTATCTCTAGAGATTTTTAGACGATGCACACAATGCAAATGGAGACTTCATCATCTCTATAATTTTTTGCATTGATGAATAGTTATTTTTGAGAGTTGGGATTATTGAGTAAACAATTTACTTTGCTAATTGTTTTGTTGATGACCTTGTTAGATATCATTAATTTAGTAACCGGTGAAAATAAGTTAGGGGTGTCGTCAATTGAAATTGTGATTGATTTTAAAAATCCTTCTAAATTTTGGTGTACTCAATTGAGATTTTAAAATTTTAGGTATCCCCAACTGAGATTTTAATGAAATTCAATGAAATCATTTAAAATTTAAGTATCCTCAATAAATAGTGGATTTATAAAAAATTTATTAATAGAAGGATTTTAAAAGATTTGAATGGATTTCAAGTTTAAAAATACATATAACCAAATCTGTTGAAATTTCACTATATTTGATGATATTCTTATGGAATTTGTGCAAATCTATTTATATCCACGAAATTCATTAGGATTTATGATATTCTAAAATTCATCAAAATTTTAGTTGATGACACCTGTTTGACAGGAGCTTATTCAACCACCGAATTAGCGGCTAAATCAGTGATTGAGTCGGACATAAAAACTATGTGATTAACTATAAACAAAACATAATCTAGTAAATTAACTATATTCCACGATATAATTATAGCATCACCCAACCTATATTAATAAATATGAACAAAATCAAATTATGTTGATGCATTATGCAAAATCTTGGACAAGTTTGGTAGAATGAAAGTGCTCGTCAGGTTGTATCATATGTCGTCACATATTTTTATTACTTATGAAGTCCCGGGCTCCATTTTATTCAAAATGTATTTTTTTCTCTCTTATTTTTAACCACACATTCTCTAATAAAATAATATTATACGTAAATTCAAAAATTTTCATTCCTTTTTTAATCATACATTTTCAAAAAATGATTGTTTCAAAATATATATTTTTCCCAAAGTTTGATTTTAATGGAATCTAGACAAGGGCTGAGTCCCTGTTTTATCCTCATTTTTCAAAAATTCGTTTTAATCAAATACATTTTCAATCATACATTCTTACAATAAAATGATTTTACATGTAAACCCAAAATATTTTCCTATTTTTAACTATACAATCTCAAAAAAAAAAAAAAAAATTAAAAAATTAAAAATCACTATTATAAAACCCATTTTTCCCAAAAAAGGGGCTCAGACACACCATAAGATTATTTTCTTGAGCACCTCTATTTTACAAGTCTTGTGAGTTTATAATCTCAAAAAAAATCACTATCGTAAAACCTATTTTTCCCAAAAAAGGGCTCAAGAGTCTAACATCAAATCATGTACTCAAAAGCTGTCTAATTTCAATCATGATATATGTACATTATCTTTTACATTGTAGCACATGACAAAACACCATTTGACTGTTTGAAAAAAAGAACATTTTTCCCGCCCACAATTTTCAAAAATAAAGGCAATGCCAAAATCAATATAAAGGAAAGAACGTATATTTAGCATTATTGATCCAATTTACAAAAAAAAAAAAAAATAAAAAAAATAAAAATCTACACAAATACTTGGAAAACTTTCAAATTTTCGATGGGAACAGAAGTCAAGAGTGAAACCTAGAAAAGTACCATAACAAAAATCCCAATTCTCAAGTTGAAGTCGAAAAATCAATAATTTTAGTGTAATTGGAAAATCAAAGAATTACTCTATAATACTAAAATTTTAAAACTACCATATTAATCCTAATTTTATGAGGCTGAATATGATTTCTAATTGGGTTCCATTAAGCAAATTTAGAAATAGTTTATAAAGTAGTTTATACATATGAATCTTAACTTGTGCTTGTGTTTTTACATCGAATTTCTATGATTTGTTACATTTGTAGAATTTTTGTCACCTTTCCTTCTTGTCCGATATCCGACTTAGTTGTCTAATCTAGTAAAAAATGAGTCGATAATATCATATTGTTAAGGATAGTTCATGATGTGCTATTGAAGTTGAATTCAATGAGTGTCCATAAAACACGTTTAAATGCACCGAATCACATCTTACAGGCAAGTTAAAATGTATCATACACGATGAATGTCAAGAGGTGCATGATGTGTCATTCTTATTGAACTTGATTCACATCAATGAAATACACATGAGCATAGTGGAGCATAGTGAATCGCATGTTACATGCATGTTAAAACATGTGAAATTATCAAATTAAGTGCATGAATGGCTTGTTTGGCATGACTTCTAAGAATCAAAAATTGCTTTTGGACACATTTGACTACTATTACAAAAGCATTTCTTTTAGGTAGAAAAGTTTTTAAAGAAAGTTGGTCAATATGGCTTCTTAAAAGCACTTTCAGAATATGAATCTATTTTAGAAATTAGTTTTCAAACAAAAATTAAGGTAATTTTTTTAGGAAGGTCTTGTATAGGAAGCAAAAGTCATATCAAATGGAGCCAACGTCACTTATAGATGCTTCTCCAATTCTGTAGGAATCCTAATTACGTTAAGGAAAACATTTAATAGAATCCAATCAATGTAATTCTTTGGTAAATATTGTGTTAACAATTGACCTACTTGTACACAGTACATATGGTTTTGTACATCTATCAATCTATTTGTACAGAATTTCTGTGCATGTAGCAGAGCTCTTTTATTAATATAGTTTCTAATTGAAAGGATTTTTCCTCAAAATGTCAATCACACGCACTACTCTCTTTTACTCATTCTAGCTTGAGACTATTTTTCAATATATCAAAAACAGTCTTTTGCAACGGCAAAAATAGTTGCAAAAGATCTTTTGCAACGTTCAAACATATGTTGGGGGTTTCGATATTGTGATCGAGGTTTACTGTGTTAATTCTCCATATTCCCCGAATATCCGAAGATGCAGTCAACCTCGCTTTACATCCATTTTGAACGGTTGCTTGCGACTTCAAAGAACCACTTATGTTACATCCCTTTTTCCCTTCACGACTACAAACAAATGTAACATATCTCATAACTCCATCATCATCCTTTTTCGAATTTCTTTTCCTAACGGGGAAACCTACATTGTATGCATATCTTTTGTAAAACTCAAACATTTCGTTTTCGTCTTTAAACTTCATCCCCACCTCAGGCACCATAGCACCCTGCACCCCCTCCTCCTAACATTTCCTCATCGGATAACTTCATATTGTCGATAACATTGTCGTTATCCAAATCCACAAATGTAAACTCATCCTCAACTTCCACAATTTCTTTCCCTGCGACAAAAGCCCAATCACAATGTTAATACCACTTCCAATATACTAAAATGAGAAATTGACACGGAATTATAATGAAAATGAGAGCAATCACACGAAATTACAATGTTTTTATTAGTATAAATATGGGTAGATCGATTCCAATTACTTCTAAAAAAGCTGAAAATCAGCTCCATCCCGCTGGTATATTACATTTCATCACCTATTTCACTAAAAGGTTGTTCCCCAACAGTAAAAAAATGAGTAAATAGATTCCATTACTTTTCAAAATTAGAAAATTACATTACGACTGCCGGAACTCAATTTCAAATTCAACCGTCGGAACTCACCTTTTTTCGTTATCCCCAACACCAAAGATTGAGTAAAATGGATGTCATCACGTTTCAAAATTAGAATAATACATTTCGAGTGCCGGAACTTAAATTAAATTTCGACCGTCGCAACTTACCTTTTTCCGTCATCCCCTCCACTGTTATAAAGTGTTTACCTCCTTTCTGCTTGATGTCGGAACTCGTACAGTTGGGTCGAACAATATGGGTTCAAAACAAGCAGTAGTGTAGTCAAAGTTGGGCTACAGGGTTGAAGAAATTTTCGGCAAAAGGAGCGGAAGTGGGAGCGGAAGTGTAGTCGAAGAAGAGTTTCTGCAAAATTAGCGCCAGTCAAAACAAGCGGTAGTGTTGAAAGAGGTTTTGAAATGGCGCCTAAATGTAAATGAATTGTAAATGGGCCAACCCGGTAATGACCATTTTCTGTTTCTTTTCATTTTTTCTTTATTCCCTATTTCCACGTCATTCTGTCCTCCAACATGTCAACTGCTATGTTACATTAGCATTATTCATAGAGAAATGTAGGCTTGCTTTATCAAATTGTGCACAGTTTTTTGTTAGAGAGGATATTGCTCCAACGTTCATTTTTTGTCTACAATTGAAGAGAAATGTGCCTCAAACAGGGGCTGAATATTGTTTTTAACCTATTTACAACATTTTTTGAATGTTCTTTTAACCTATTTGTAACGTTTTTTGAATGTTGTCTTTAACTTATTTGCAAGGTTTTTAATGTTGTTACTTCTATTTCACTTTTTTGCAACGTTACAAGAGGCTATATATTAAGAGCTTCGACAACAAACGCTAAACATTGCTATAAAATAAGATTTTAACAACGTTCAATAAACGTTGCAAAAAATAAAACTTTTTGCAACAATCAATGAATGTTGAAAAATGCGACATTAACAACATTCATTTAAAAAATATTGTCACAGTTCCATTATATTAATCAATGGCAACATTCATATATTAGAATGTTGCGATAGATCCATTTAGCAACATTTAATTAACAAATGTTGCATTTTCCTTGTTGTAAAAGATCATTTTTGTTCTAGTGTTTGGACTTGATTCTTTTGATTTTTTTATTTTTTTTTTGTAGTATGCTCGTTTAATACTTTTGATGTAGATTTGTTATTTATTTCAAGCCTTCAAGCACTCGTACAAAAGTCTATATACAAAATATGGTATTATTCTCATAAGTACACTACATTTTGATTGCATTAAATGTTTATAATCTTTACTAGTTATCATACTTATGTTCTCAACTTTTTTTTTTCGTATTTTTATCATAACATTTCACCTATCTTATCTGTGATGTGGTTTCTTTCCAAATTACATGGAGTTAAAAGACTTATTTATTCCTCGTATTTTCTAAAAAAAAAAAACAAATATAAACATAAAAATACAAGATTACTATTAAACATTTGTCCCTCGTTTTACAACACGCTAACAAAATTTTTGGACGAAAACTGTTATTAAGGATAATATTTACTAATTAATTAAATGATAACGATAAAAATGTGATGTAAAATGTTAGGAACATAAGCATGATATTAAATAAAAATTAGGAACCTTTAATACAATTAAATGTTGTGAAATTATTAAAAAAAAAAAAAGGCGTGAATATAAACCACCTTAACCTTGTTCAATACAACCAAAGAAAGACAGTCAATTGCCCCGGGGCACATCCGAGATGGCAAAGACGGTGCAAGGCTGGGCTTGCAACCCCAATGTGGGGAGT
>CAIGRT010107122.1:0-16696 GCA_903798405.1 Fraxinus platypoda | reverse complement strand
GGATAATTTTCTGTGGTTAGTAATTTTGTCACTAAGATAGTTCCTGGATTATCTGAATTTTCCAGTTTGTAGATATCAGAAAGATCAGGTGCTCGAACAGGAGTTGTGTTTTCACTGCCACCGGAATTCATTTCGGCAATGGTGGTCATGGCTCTGATACCATGTAAGATTTTACAGCTGAATGGTGATGATAGAAAGAGCACCAAGCAGCTGATGAAGATGATGAAAGGGATTAATCGATTCTCTTTGAATCGGTGTATTCAATTCATAATAATCAACAATACAACCGAAGAGATATATAGATGGAAAGAGTGGGTCAAAAGGGTATAATCTAATCCTAACAAACTACAACAGAAAGGATGANCAATTGTCGACCAGTGCAGCTGGCTGATAAGCTCAAGGCCTTATGGAATATTTACATTATGAGCAGATAAGTTAATTGAATTCTATATCTAATAGATAAGCTATCTACTCTATCTACTCTATATATTCTAACATATCGTATCTTTTTCGATTTATTATGAAAAATAATATAATAAGTATAAGTAGTGAACAAACAAATTTATTTCCAAAATTTCGTATAGAAAATATTTCGTAGTAAATCAAGTCGTTTTCGTTAAAAGTCGCAAATTGTTTACTAGAATTATTTTTGACGACTAGTTTAGGAAATAACTTTTGGATAATTTGTAGAAATGACAAAATTACTCGTAGAAACTTTAAAACATCCTCGCACTATAACTTTTTCGTGAAATGAGTTTGAGACATAATAAAATTCTTTTATAGTAAACTGGGATTGAAATTAAATTTTTCCCAGCCATTACTTTAAAATATTGTGCATTTCCTAAATTTATATTTTAATTTTAGAGACATCATCATTATGGCCGCCCCTTACCTATACCAAATCAAATAAGTTTTTCCTTGTAACTTACTCCTAGTTCTTGGATTTACTTAGTGAAATTTTATACTATAAACTGTATGACAACTTTCCATAACTCCTACAACTGTCATAGGGGCTTAACTAGTATAAGCAAGTGTTTGTTTTGGACATAGTTCTAGCATCAATTTAATCAAGAATTCAATTCTAGAGTTTGTAATAAGATTATCTATTTAAAATAAGTCAAAAATGCCAATAACTATAAGACAAAATGTACATGATAAAGGCTGAATTGTTGTCTTGAAAATCCATGAAGATCTAGCCACACAAGCAAAGGCCACATGAATTTCAATATGAAATTTGACAAATGGCATTGATAGTCTTACTACCATTATTTTTCATAAGAAAATAGCATTTTGTAAAATAATTTCTCGTAAAAATAAATAAATTTGTTTGATATATATTTGGCAAGGTTGTGACGTGAGCTTATTATGAATTTTGAATAGTAAAAAAAGGATGATCTTAGCTCTTAAAAATCGCATCCGAACAAAATCACGTGTTTTAATAATATAATAGTTACACCAACATAGAATATAATATAAAACATATAACACTACATAATCCACTAAGTGATAGGATTTAAATATAATCATTTTTATTCCAAGGTATCTATTTTAAAGTTAGGTGCTATTGCCCTAATTTTCGGGTGTAACCATGGTACATTGGGTGATACCACCTCATTTCTAGGTGTTATCGACCTACTGTCGAATTTTTTTTTTCATAAAATGACACATTGAATTTCAAGGCGTTACATTGTGGGTCTAGGTGGGCTAGCTTTTGTGAGCCAATGGATTATAGGTGCTCTGGTCTGTCGTATAAAGGTGTAGTGGGCTTAATGTTGTGATTTGGGTTGTTGGTTCTATTTGTTGGGCTAGGGCTATTTATGTAGTGGGTTGAAATCTTGTAACATATGCAAATCTTGGGAGAGGAAATTACACAAAACCAGTGTTTTCAAGATTCAATTTCAAATTTCAGATATCAAGTTTCACTTTTCAAAAATCAGACATTTCATTTTTATACAAACCCTAATTATACAATCTCTCAATTTTTCCCTCTTTCTCTCCTCAGTCTCGACTCTCTCGTCTCTCTCTATCCTCTCCCTCCGACGGCTTGTCAACATGTAGAAGACTGCTCCGGCTCCGACGATCACTCAGACAGCAGCTACACAGATCGGTGCAACGGCGCCTCGCAGCAGCACCGCTGTGCATGTTCATCGCGCAGCATCGCGAACTACCACTTCGACACCATCCTTCGCGCGGTGGAGTTTCCGCTGCTCTCCCTCTTCTCTCCTCTCCCGTCTCCCCTTCTTATGTTTTGCTGCGGTTTTTGAGATGTTGGTGGTACAGGGGGTGATAGTGTACTATGGTGGTGGTGTGTTATGAGTGGTGCAGTGTACGATGGTGGTACATTTTGAACGTGGTGGATCTGTGGTAGGATTGGAGGTGCAATTTGGCAGCGTCGGGAAATTTCGTGTGGTGGTGGTGGTCTGTGAGATCTGCGAGAAGCGAAGCAGATTTGTGTGCAGTGGTTTTGTTGGTGGCGGTGGTGGTGGATCTTGGTGTTGGTGGTGGTGATGTTGAGATGTTGGTGACGATGGGCCTGTCGAGGTGGTGGTGGATCGGTGCGAGGATGTGGTGGTGTTTTCTGCGATGTGTTGATTTGTTTAAGGTGGTGTTGCTGTCGGGAGGTGGTGGTGATGGTGGTTCTGGCGGCGACGATGGCAGTGTTGCTGCTGGAGGGAGTGGTGAGGTAGTGGGCACAAGTTGGTGGTGGTCACAGATTATTTGGTCGTTTGTGACCATTACATTGGTTAATCTGTGACCAATAAACAATATGTGACAAATGAAAAAGATAAATTGTGACAAAAAAATAATGTGTGACCTAAAAAATTATTAATTTGTGAACGATAATTTGACAATTCGTGTCTACTGAGTTGTGACTTATAATATTTGTGATTTGTGATCGATGAGTAAGTTGTGACGTATAAATTTTTTTATTTGTGACCGATGAACAAATTGTGACTTATAAAATTTCTGAATTGTGACCGTAAAATAATTTGTGACCTATAAAATTTCTGATTTGTGACCGATGAACAAATCGTGACTTATAAAATTTCTGAATTGTGACCGTAAAATAATTTGTGACCCATAAAATTTCTGATTTGTGACCGTAAAATAATTTGTGACTTATAAAATTTCTGATTTGTGATCGATGAACAAATTCTGACCTATAAAATTTTTGAATTGTGATCGTAAAATAATTCGTGACATGTAAAATTCGTGATTTGTGGCAAATTAATAACATGTGACCAATTATATAGAATTTGTGACCAAATTATATGGAATTGTGACCTTAATATATTTAATTAATAAAATATATGTTTAATTAATTAATTTATAAATAACATTTAAAAAAAAATCCGAGATTTGAAATTTTAAACCTTAAGAAATCTAAAATTTGAAATTTTAAACTTTATCTCTTAAATTTGAAATGGGTGATCTCGGAGCAATATGAATCTCTTTCTCTCTCTCTTGGTGACAACCCTAGATCTACAGCCGCCTCCTCTCTTGGTGGGGCTATTCTGGCATCATGGCTGAGCCGCTTGGCTATAGAAAAGATCCTACACCACCCAATTCGAATAATCAGATCTCCTCCTCCGCTATTCTAATATCATATACAGCTTATGTATCTTCTTCTCTTATACGCCATGCCCTCTCCTCTATTCCTGTGATGGATGTTGTTGTTTCATTAAGATAGCCACAATGGAAGGAAGGGAAACATGCTGTGGTATTTTTCCCACTTGAATTACAGCGATCTAAAGCACCGCTTCAATTTGCTCTTATTGCCAAATTGTCAAAATCTCGCCCTCGAATGGATGTTATTCGACATCATAATAGCACCAAATGGGGGTTGTCGGCTGTTCCAATTGTCGATTTCATTGATAGGCACCATGTTCTGATCAAGCTTCAAAATGCAGATGATTTTTCAAAAACCTGGACGCGTGACTCACACTCTATTGAAGGTTCTCTATTTCGGCTATTTAAATGGTCAAGAGATTTTAACACAAAAGAGGAATCCCCAGTCACTCTGGTTTGGATTAGATTGCCTCTTCTTCCATTAAATTTCTGCATACCTTTTTGTCTGCAGGAAATTGTGAGACCACTTGGTAAATACTTGGACATAGACCTTCCAACAATCACTTTTACAAGACCCGGTTATGCCAGAGTATGCGTAGAAATTGATATTTCGGTTGCAAAGGAGAATGTCATCTGGATTGGCTCAGATAATGGTGAAGGGTTCTGGTAAGAGGTGGTATATGAGAGATCTCCTAAGTACTGTGTTCATTGTCGACTACATGGTCATGAGAAGGCTAATTGTAATCGATTGAACAAACGACATTATAATATGTTAGGTTCCAAGCAAAAGATTCTATGAAAAGTACATATGTTCTACTTGATAATATGAGTGATTTGAAAGTGGAAATTCTAGCAGAAGGGGAAAAGGAACAGAACTTGAAAGCTACAAATGAAAATGGACAAGTTGTAGTTGAAGTGAGTCCGAAACATCCAGTTGCATCTGTCAATATTGAAAATTTAACTTGCAGTCCCATGAGAGAGGGATTTGTTGCGAATGATGAAAGACATGAAAATAAGTTAATTACGGAGAATGATACAATTATTGAAGAGAAAATTAGGTTGAGGTCAATACGCATGCGACAATAACACAGGTGTCAATAATTTTAATAATAATTCAAGAGAGGAAACATTACTGGTAGGATCAGAAACTACTCCAGATGGGGATTTTCTTCTAGTAAAAGGAGGTCTTTGGCTTCACCTCAGAGCATGATGCCCACTCGAGAAATTGATGGCATTCCTATAGGCAACTCCATTGATGCATTAGTTGATACTTTAAATTTGGAGGCCCCATGGCGGACTGGTAGTGATCAGAATTTTTGACCTGGGAGGGACGAGGTTTACCACTCTGATTCGGATGCACCAGATATTAGAGCCAATAATAAATGAAATAGGAAGCTCGGTTCTATCTCTGACCTGCTGGTCAGAGATCCTCCTCAACGATATAGCCGATGAGTGCATTTCTTGTTTGGGATGCAAGGGAGGTTGGTAATGCAACAACAACCCGCCACCATAAATTAATTTTTCGAATGTACAATATAGCTTTTCTAGCCATTCTTGAACCTGTGATACCTTTTGATCAAGTTCCTCATTTTGCCAAAAAGCTTGGCCTCTCCCAGGTTTGTTCTAATGAAAGTAAAGAAGGAAAGGTTTGGCTGTGTTTACCTGGTAACCACAACTTTACCTTGTTAGGAGCTACATATCAATTTTTGGCCGTTATTTTGGATTGGAAGGGAGTCACTGTAGTTTTGGTCGTGGTTTATGCTAAGTGCGATTATTTGATGTGGAGATCTCTTTGGTCCTCACTTACGCCACTTTTATCTACTAATTTACCTGTTATGTTGGTAGGGGATTTTAATATAGTGAAAGCTGATGAAGAGAAACTTGGAGGTGGTCCGGTTACTAGAGCTGCTAAGCAAGACTTTGTGCAATTTATAGATACGAATTCATTGTATGATGTTCCTTTCACAGGCTCTCGATTTACTTGGCATCGTAATAGGAATGGCTTATTATTATGGGAAAGTCTTGATAGGGCTCTTGTCAATCATAATTGGATGGTTGTTTTTCCAGATTCTATGGTTGTACATCTTGAGCGTAACCATTCTGATCATGCACCCCTTCTTCTTCGCACATATGAAGAATATAATAGGGGGCCAACAAGTTTTCGATTTCAAAAGATGTGGCTTCAGCACTCTGCTTTTATTCCTATGGCTATAGAATCCTGGACGAGACCTTGCTCCATTTTTTGTATAGCTCGAGTTTCTTATAAATTGAAGAGATTAAAGGCTGATTTAAAACTCTGGAACAAAGTCGTCTTTGGGAATATTTTTCAGAAAATCAATGAAACTCGTGATAAAATTCTTATACTAAAAAACAAAGTACACACTGATCAAACTTTGGATGCTCATCTCACAGCTTTAAAAAGATATTTAGATAGACTTTTGCTGCAAGAGGAGATTTATAAGTGGCAACAGTTAAGGGTTAAGTGGTTGTCCTGTGGGGATAAGAACACAGCTTTCTTTCATGCTTCTACTAGGCAAAAGAGACCGAAAGCTATGCTACATAGATTACTACAGAGGCTGGTGTGCTCACTGATCAAGAAGAAATGCAGGAAGTTGCTATTGATTTTTTCAAAAACCATCTCAAAGCCGAGGGTACTACTACAACTGAATATAGGGAGATGACATTTCTTATACCAAGATTAGTTACTAATTCTGATAATGACATGCTCTTGAAGGAGGTTTCTGAGGTAGAACTTCTTGATGCAGTTAAGGCTATACCAGAAGATTCTGCTCCAAGACCTGATGGTTTTACTTCATCTATTTTTATCCATGCTTGGCCTGTGATAGCTGAAGATGTAGTAGCAGCAGTTCGAGAATTTTTTAGGGGAAAAGAACTGAATGATGCTTTGGGGGCTTCTATCATTGCTTTAGTGCCTAAGTCAGAAGATCCTAAGACTTTTCAGGATTACAGACCTATAAGTTTATGTCAGGTATTTTACAAAATCATATCCAAAGTGGGCGCTAACCGTTTGATTTTGATTTTGCCTAAATTAATTTCAATGAATTAAGGAGGCTTTGTTACTAGTAGGATGATATCTGAGAATGTTGCACTGGCTCAGGAGTTAGTTCATAACCTAAATTAGCGTTCCCGAGGTGCCAATGTGATAATGAAAGTGGACATGGCAAAGGCTTTTGATAGGGTCTCTTTGGACTACTTGTTAGAAGTGTTGAGAGCGTTTGGATTTACAGATTCTTGGGTATCTCTTATTAAGAATGCTATTACTTCGCCACGGTTTTTAGTTAAAATTAATGGCGTATTAGCTAGTTTTTTCACTCCATCTCGTGGACTTAGGCAAGGAGATCCATTATCACCGTTGTTATTTATTCTCAGTGAAGAGCCACTTAGTAGGGGTCTAACAAAGCATCTGGTAGATGGCATAACAGCTCTTTATCAGGTTCCTTCTACATGTTCTCCTATAACACATTTTTTTTATGCAGATGATTTCTTGGTGTTTACTAATGGCACTCGACGTAGCCTTAATAATTTAATGGGGTTTCTTCGACGTTATGAAGCTGTATCTGGGCAGTTAATTAATGTGGGTAAGAGTTCTTTTATAGTCCACAAATGAGTTGCAACTTCTAGAAAGTGTATCATTGCATCTACAATAGGTTTCAAAGAAAATTCCCCCCCTTTTACTTATCTTGGATCACCTCTTCATTACGGCAAACCCGTTTCTTCAATGTTCGCCCTCGTGCTTGATAAAATCAGGAAAAAATTAGCGGGATGGAAAGTAAAGCTTCTATCCATAGGTGGAAAGCTCACTTTAATCAAGTTACTATTAAGTTCCATACTTATCTATTTATTTTCTATGGTCACATCTTCCATAAAAATTGTTAAAGAGATTCATACTCTTTTTGCCAATTTTTTTTGGGAAAAATCAGAAGAGGGTATGAAACACCATTGGGTTTCTTAGAAAAACATCTGTTTTCCACAAAAGGAAGGAGGTTTGGGTATTCTTAATCTTTTTTATGTGATCCAGTCACTTCAGTGTAAAATGGCATGGAGAATAATTACATCTCACTCACTCTGGGAAGATTCCATGCTACAAAAATATCTCTGCCATCACCTAGACTTGGCCAACTTTTCTGCAAGTATCAAAGATTCATCATTTTGGAAACATATTTCACATCTTTTTCCATTCATTTTAGAACATAGCATATGGCTGATCCGCGATGGTAGTGCTCTGTTTTGGTATAACAATTGGAGGGGTTTGGATACTTTGACTTCACTTGGTTGGACAATCAACACCCTAAATTCAAGACTTCATGACGTAGTTTTAAATGGAAAATGGAGCCTGGATAAGCTTTTTTCTATTGGTGGTTCGCCTTTAGAGAGGAAGCTTTTTTCAACGTTCCCAAGTCCCGCTTCTCATCGGTATAGATGAATTAATGTGGAGCCTTTGCAGCAATGGTTTATTTTCTACAAGCTCATCTTGGTCTCTTCTTAGAACTACTAGACCTTCCTCTTTGCCTTATAAGATCATTTAGAACTCTACCATACCATTAAAAATTACAATTTTTTGTTGGCGCCTTTGGCATAATGTGGTTCCTGTGGATAAAGTGATTTGGCGTTGTGGGGTTCCTATTGTCTCCAAGCGTCAATGTTGTTTACAGGGTCATGTAGAAACAGTAGATCATGTTTTTGCAACCAATTCTATTACTTTTCAAGCATGGCAATATTTTGGACAATTATTTGGAGTTAGAATTCCTGCCAATATTTCTTGGCGATCTACAATGTTATTTTGGAATGCTCATTTTGGTGGGTCCACGTAAGAACATCTTGTAGCTTTCCTTATTCCACAACTTCTTTCCTGGGAGCTTTGGTTGGCCAGAAATTCTATAAGATTTAAGGATGAGGCTATAAACTTGCACAAAATTTGTGCTAAAATAAAACGTTGGCTACACGATTTGAATGGTATGCTAAAACCAAAGAAATTGTCTATTTCTTCCTATTATTCACAGGTGCTACGCATCCCTATGGTTCCAATACGAGTAAAAGCTCAATTTCTTGTAAAATGGTCCCCTCGACAACATGGTTGTTATAAACTGAATATTGATGGTGCTAGTGCTGGAAATCTAGGCCCAGCTGGTTGCGGTGGATTGCTTCGGGATTGGCAAGGGAAGGTAATTTTTAGGTTCTATCATTTTCTTGGGGTTGGTGCTAACACTTTCGCGGAGGTATCGGCTCTTAAGATAGGCCTTCAAATATGCTATGTCCTTGGCATTGACATGATTGCTATAGAAACAGATTCTAATGTGGTGGTTCATTGGTTTCATCATAATGTTAACATACCTTGGTCTGTTCGACTAATTTGGGAGGATATTTTGGAGCTTGCTCATGTTATATCTATTGATATATCACATATTTATCGAGACGCAAACCAGGTGGCAGATTCTTTAGCGCATTTTGGATTTCAAGGTCGTTCTGAGGATATTTTGGAGCTTGCTCATGTTATATCTACTGATATATCACATATTTATCGAGAAGCAAACCAGGTGGCAGATTCTTTAGCGCGTCTTGAATCTCAAGGTCGTTCGAATTTCTTAGAATTAATCTCTAGTTTCCCTATTTCTACAATTTGTTGCATTCGTTTAGATAAATGTAATTTGCCTTATTTTTGCTTTTTGTAGTTGTAACCACGGTTTTCCTCCACCACAAGTGAGGGTCTACCAATAAAACTCCAATTGAAAAAATAATAATAATTTGAAATGGGTGAAACTTAATCTCTTAGTTATGAAATTTTCCCATAAGTGGAAATTACACCTACGGAAATTTTTAAAATGCCTAATTAAAAAATCAAATTTGAAAGTTTTTTGTTCAAAAATCAGATAACAATTTAAACTTTTTAATAATATAAAATTAAATTAATTGGCCTCCCTACCCACTCCCATAAACCCTAATTCATCTTTCAAAAGTCTTTTTCTTTAGTGCCTCGTTTTCCATTTTCACTCTACTACCCGTTCGACGACAGGCGCACAACCGATGACCAATGCTCAGATCTCTATAGACCACGACGCTGCCTATCTTGTGCCTCACAACGTCTACTCTCAACCACTCCTAGAATCCTACTTCTTTCTTCTCTCTAAAGGGTAGCTTTGCCTCTCAAAACCCGGCACCACCTCCATCACTAAATTATTAAATTCTTGGAATGACCCTGAGTTTCTTAACGTTCCCATCTCTCTCTATCCTCTCACCGACGTGGTGATTGCAATCATGTGAGGTGACTAGTTCCTTCGCAGTGGTTCCTGGTTGCTGCGATCTCGCAATGAGTGGCATTTGGTTCCAGATCTGAGAGCGGCTCGAGTGGGATTTTTGTGGTTTTCGATGAGGAGCGAGGTTGTGGTAGCTTTCTGGTTTTTGACTTGATCTGAGGGCGACCATACACAACCAGCGATGTTCTGGTTCTGGCGATAGCGTTGTGGTGATGGCGAGGTGATAGTGTTTATGGATCTGATTGTTGGTTTTTTGGGGCGGCTGTAGCAGCGGTTTTGTTGGATCCTGTTGGTGGCAGTAATGGTGGTGGTTAGGTGATAGTGGTAGCAATTTTGTTAATGTTTGGGCAGCTATTTTGTTGCCTGCGATCTGGTGCTTAGGCAGCTGTGATGGATCTTATTGGTGGCTGTTGTTTTGTTGGTGGTTTGGTGGTAGTTTTGTTGATTTTTGGTGATAGTTGGTATGCTGGTGTTTGGATAATGGTGTTGGGTCTTGTTGGTGGCTGCAGTTTTGTTTGTGGTTGTGGTGATGAGGTGGTGGTTGTTGTTGTTTTGAAGTTGAAAATGGTAGTTTGGTGGAGGTGGCGGCGACGACGACTGTGATATTGGTGGTGGCAATAAAAGTGGTGGTGAGGTGGAGCTGCCTTCGGTTGGTGCCATGGTGGATTGGGGTTAGGTGGTGGGATTAAGAGTGTTTGTAACCAATTATTTGAGATTGTTACCAATAAATTGGGTATTTTGTGACCAATAAATAATATCTGACCTAAAATTTTGAATTGTGACTTAAAATTTAATAATATTTTATTTTTGAAGTATTAAACCTTGTCTCTTAATTTTTAATCTCTTAGATATGAAATTTTCCCACAAATTAATGCTTCTTGATCATTTAGCATCAATTTGATAGGGATGCCAACGAGATCATGAAGATTGACAAAGATAAAAAAGATTATGACTTAATATAACTATGTATATAATTGTATTTACTATACTTAAATTGATTACATCTACTTTATTTAGATTTATACAATAATTGTATAAGCTGATACTCTTTTTTAAATCACTTTGCAAGCATCATGTGTTCGTGCATGAGGGAAACAGAAATATCCAAGCACAAAAGCCACCCTTGGAGTTTTCCTGGAGAGGGCAGAAATATGATGTTTTAGGAAACAAGAAATCGCATGTTCTCATGGATCCAATATAGCATCAAAAAGAAGAAGAAGGATAAATTCTTACTTAAAGGTCCACAAGACAATGTGCGTTGAAAATAAAGAGGTTTTAGACAGTGGAAAACGATATCAGAGCATCTGAAGGAGGTGTTTGTTTATGGTAATAATTTCACAGATGCCCATAATCTCATTTACAGCGGAATCTGTCGTTCAAAAGGTAAAGTAAAAAATGTAAGGGTACTTGAATAGAGAACTTTTGGATAACAATCCAGTTATGGCTAGGTAGAACATTGAAGATTGCTCCATTTTTTTATTATTCTTAACCCTTAAAGAATCTTTAGGGATGGTTCAACTTAAAAAGTAAGTTAGTTTAATCCTATGGACTATTTTACCCTTAAATAAAAGGCATGTGCATGCACATGTGCTTGAATCGTGTGTATTCATCTTTGTCTATGTGACGAGATTCGTTAATGTTAAGGAATTATCAGAAGCTAGCAGCTCAATACGATAAGTGAAGATCCGGTGAAAGAGTGCATCAACAATCTCTTTCCTTACTGTCCTGAGGTCGTTTGCCAACACTCATTCTGTTGTAAATGATTCCAGAAATGATCCACTAATTCAGGAACTAACCAACAGCAACATATTCTAGATCATTCTTTCAACATTCTTTTGTATTATATATTTGCAAAGCTATGGTAATGATAGACACGGTTGATTGCAATTCTATCTTTCCCTTTAAACTCAACTTGGTATCAGAGCATCATGGCCAACGCCAGCAATACTCCACAAAATGCTGATCCCATTTTTGCACCCGCATCAATCTCCAGCAGCAATGTTACTCCCCTACTAGGCAGCAACAACCTCTCGGCCTTTGGTGTTAATCTTACCCAAGTTGTTTCAGTGAAGCTGGACAAAAACAACTTCCTACTATGGAAGAATATGATACTACCAATCATTTGTGGACACAATCTTGAAGGTTATATTCTAGGGACAAAGTTGTGTCCCCAAGAATTTAAAGCCAGCCATGTTACTAGTGAAGCAGGAACCAGCATTGAGATGATCAAAAATCCTGAACATAGTCAATGGATGTCAACATATCAACTACTTATGGGATGTCTCTATTCATCTATGACTCCAGACATTGCAATGAGAGTTATATTACAACAAACTCAAAGGAGCAATGGACAGCAATTGAGGAAAGTTATGGAGTGAAAAAACAGGTCCAAAATTACCTTCTTTACTGGTGAACTGGAGAAATCAAGGAAGGGAACAATAAACATTGATAAATACTTGAACAAGGTGAAGCAACTTACTTGCTGACAACCTTGAGATTGCTAGGAAAATTGTGTCTTACACAGACTTGGTTACTCAAGTTTTAGCTGGTCTGGATGAGGATTATATTCCCATTGTTGTCTAAATCAACAGCAAAGACCATATATCTTGGGGTGAACTTCAATTAACACTCATGACTTATGAAAGCGGATTGGAACATCTTAATTCCCTGAGAAATGAATAGCTGAAATCAGCATTAACCAGACTTGAGCCAATTTCTCTCAAAGATCTGGTCACCATGGTTTCAGAACCTACAAGCTAGGTTTTGTGGTAGATTCANGTCACCATGGTTTCAGAACCTACAAGCTAGGTTTTGTGGTAGATTCACCAATTTTAACAACTACAGAAGTGGAAGAAGGGGCAGAAACAGAGGAGGTAATTTCCATGGCAGTAGTAACAGACCAATCTATCAAGTATGTGGGAAAATTGGTCACAAGGCCAACATATGTAATTTCAAATATGATGATAGATACTCTAGAACCTCACCAAACCAAAGAAGCAACTATAACCCTTCACCTGCAGTTCTCATTGCATCACCGAGCATAGTAACTGATCCAGCATGCTATGCAGACACTGGGCCAGTAATCACATCACCTCAGACAAAGGAAACATCGCCTCAGTCAATGAATTTACTGGTAAGGAGAAAATCATGGTAGGAAATGGAAGTAAGTTACATATCTCTCACTTTGGCACCACACACGTACCAGCTTCGAATGATAAAACTCTAGTACTGAATAAACTTCTCCATGTCCCTGAGATTAAGAAAAATCTTATCAGTGTTTCTCAATTAACTTCAGACAATGATGTTTACATGGAATTTCATCCTAATTGCTGTTTTGTCAAAGACAAGTTAACGGAGGAAGTGATAATGCAAGGGAAGCTTAAGGATGGATTGTACCAGTTGGATTTTTCTCACCAAACTACCAAGTATCTGTCTCAGGAGTCAACCATCACAAATAAATAATTCTGCAGTTTGTCCTTTATTACTCCCAGTTATGAGTCTTTAATTTCCACTACTGATGTATGTCACAAGAGACTTGGTAATCCTTCTAGCCAAGTGATGACTCAAGTTATCAAATCCTGTAATCTGAAAGTTAAAGGAAATGATATTAAAACATTTTGCAATGCTTGTCAACTTGGTAAAGCCCACTTGCTGCCCTTTCCTTTATCTTCATCACATGCCAAATCCCCATTAGAATTGGGTTTTATAGATGTATGGGGACAAGCTCCTATCCTATCCACATCAGGATTCAAATACTACATATCCTTCTTAGATGGCTTCAGCAGATTTACTTGGATCTATCATCTGAAACAAAAATCTGAGGCCTTAAATGTGTTTATTCAGTTCAAAAAACTTGTTGAAAATAAACTGTCCAGCAAGATAAAAACCTTACAAGCTGATTGGGGAGGTGAGTATAGAACCTTCTCAAAATTTCTAGCACAGGAAGGAATCGAATTTAGACATCCATGTCCTTATACTTCAGCTTAAAATGGTAGGATAGAAAGAAAACACAGGCATGTGATTGAAACTAGCCTAACACTCCTAGCTCAAGCCAAACTACCTTTGAAGTATTGGTGGGAAGCTTTTCAAACTGCTACCTACCTCATAAATAGGTTGCCAACACCCATTCTTAAAATGCACTCTCCTTATCAAACTTTGTACAAAAAGGAACCCAACTACCAGTTCTTAAAAGTGTTTGGCTGTGCCTGTTATCTCTGTTTGAGGCCTTACCAAAAACATAAATTTAACTTTCACTCAACAAAGTGTACATTTATTGGTTACAGTGAGTCCCATAAAGGCTACAAGTGCCTAAGCTCAACTGGAAAATTGTACATCTCAAGGCATGTAGTATTCAATGAATTAGAGTTTCCATTCAAGTCCTCAACCTCTACCAAAGAACAATCAGAACCAACAATGTTTGAAACCATACTGTCATACTTTCATCTTCCCTCTGAACTTAACAAAACACTCTCTATCTCAAGTCCTGCTGCTACTCATTCTGAAGCTGCTCATGCTGAACATCACTCATCTTCTGACATAAATGACAATTAATATGATGATGTGCTTCATGAAGATGTCCTTAGTAAATCTGAAGGGAATGCTGAAACAGAACCTGCAGTGCCTAAACCTCATATGTTACAAAATGATGAAATTCATCAACAATCAGATGATAATGAAATTGAAGAAAGACCTCAACAGAGAGTATGAAATCTAGTTGAGCATCCCATGATCACTAATGATAAAGCTGGAGTGTTCAAACCAAAGGTTTATCTGGGAAATTCAACTGGAGACATCTCAGAACCTAAAAATGTAGCTGAGGCTATGATGAATGATAATTGGAAGAAAGCTATGGAGGAAGAATTCAATGCCTTGACAAAGACCAAAACCTGGGAACTGGTACCTCCTTCACCAACATACAACATTGTAGGAAATAAATGGATCTTCAAACTTAAACATAACACAAATGGTTCAGTGCATAGATTCAAAGCCAGACTGGTAGCCAAAGGTTTTCATCAAACACATGGCATTGACTTCTATGAAACATTTAGCCCTATCATCAAGCCTTCAACCCTCAGAATAATACTCACCCTAGCAGTTGCAAAGGACTGACAATGAGACAGGTGGACATCAACAATGCCTTCTTGAATGGAGAGTTGGAAGAGACAGTATTTACGAATCAGCCAGAGGGATTTGTGGATGAATCAAAGCCTGACTATGTTTGAAAACTGAACAAGGCACTCTATGGATTGAAACAGGCCCCTAGAGCCTGGTATGACAAACCGAAGACAACATTTTTATGTTGGAAGTTCAAGCAATCCGTGGCTGATACTTCACTCTTTTACTTTAAGAATGAAACGCAGATAATTTTTGCACTTATCTATATAGATGATATTGTAATCACAGGCAATGACATGGATTTATTGCACGAGTTTATAGACAACGTAAACAAAAATTTTGCACTGAAGGACATGGGAAGACTACATCACTTTCTTGGAGTTGAGGTATTGTGGCATGACTCAGGACTTCATCTCACACAAACAAAACACATTGCAGATCTGCTTAAGAAGTTCGAGTTGTAGAACTTAAAACCATGTCCTACACTTGTTCCCGCTGGTAGATCATTGTCAAAAACTGATGGAGAAGTGCTGAATGATCCCTCAACTTACAGAAGTGCAGTAAGAGGTCTGCAGTACCTGCAACACACCAGACTAGATATTACTTTTGCTGTTAATAAATTAAGCCAATTTCTGCAAATACCTACATCCTCACATTGGCAGGCACTGAAGAGAGTATTGAGATATCTTAGAGGAACAATAAACCATGGACTATGGATCCAAAGAAGTGACAGACTAACCTTGAATAGTTACTCAGATGCAGATTGTGCTTCCTATCCGGATGATAGAAGATCAACAATCGGCTATTGTGTTTACCTAGGAGAAAACTTGATAGCCTGGTCTTCAAAGAAGTAGCATGTTGTGGCACGTTCAAGTACTGAATCAAAATATAGGGCCCTTGCATCAACTGCCTCAGAAATCACTTGGATTTAATCGCTCTTTCAAGAATTGGAGCTTCGACTTACTGCAACTCCAACCATTTGGTGTGATAACATAAGTGCAGGTGCCTTGGCTGCCAACCCCGTGTATCATGCTAGAACAAAACATATAGAATTGGACTTACATTTCATCAGAGATAAAGTGATAACAAAAGAATTGGAAGTAAAATATGTGCCTTCCTCATACCAAATTGCAGATTTGCTGACCAAGGGACTGAACCACTCAAGATTTATCTTCTTGAAAGACAAGCTTGGAGTTACTCCGGTACCTTCCAGCTTGAGGGAGGGTGTTAAGGAATTATCAGAAGCTAGCAGCTCAATATGGTAAGCAGCTCAATACGGTAAGTGAAGATCCGGTGAGAGAGTGCATATCTGGTGAGTGCATCAACAATCTCTTTCCTTGCTGTCCTGAAGCTGTTTACCAGCACTCATTCTGTTGTAAATGATTCTAAACATGATCTACTAATTCACGAACTAACCAACAACAGCATATTCTAGATCATTCTTTCAACATTCTTTTGTATTATATATTTGCAAAGCTATGGTAATGATAGACACAGTTGATTGCAATTCTATCTCTCCCTTTAAACTTCAACTGTTAATAATAATAAAAAATGCAATGAATAAGAGAATATGATAAAATAGTGGTGGCTTTCTGCAATGCTTGGCTTGCCAAATGAGTACCAGTGGTGATTAAATATGAAAAATTTGGTAGTTCAGAAGATGGTCGTGTTTCAAAACCTCGGAATAAAACAAAGTGTATGATAACTGTTTCATTATCGAATACCAGATTTACACACTG
>CAIGRT010107111.1:0-14888 GCA_903798405.1 Fraxinus platypoda | reverse complement strand
TTCTCCTTCAAGAGTTTGACTTGGAAATTCGAGACAAGAAATGAAGTGAAAATATGGCAACAGACCACCTTTCGGGGCTAGAACTGACAGAATACAAGGATGAGGGTAATATAAATTATTCTTTCTAAGAGGAGTGTATCTTTACAGTTGACTAGGCTGTGGTATGCAGACATAGTGAATTACTTGGCATGTAATGTACTTTCACCTGAGTTAATGCATTATTGAAGGAAGAAGTTCTTTTCGAAGTTGAAATACTATTATTAGAAGGATCCCATACTATACATGAGGGGCACTGATAAGATCATTTGAAGATATGTCCCAAATGAGGAGATATCTCAGATTCTGGAGCGTTGTCACTCTTCAGCTTATGGGGGCATTTTGGATTTTCTAAGACAGTAGCAAAAACGTTATACAGTCAGGTTTATATTGGCCCTCGCTATTTAAGGATGCTCATGAATATGTGAAACACTATGATCAATGTCAACGTACACTGACAATCTCCAAAAGGCATGAGATGTCTTTGAATTCAATTCTAGAAGTGGAACTCTTCGATTGGGAGGATCTCATATTATACATGAGAGGTGTGATCAAATAATTCGAAAATGTGTGCCAAATGAGGAGATCTCTCAGATTCTGGAGCGTTGTCACTTTTCAGCTTATGCGAGGCATTTTGGGTCTTCGAAGACAGCAACGAAAGTTCTACAATCAGGATTTTATTGGCCCTTACTGTTTAAGGATGCTCATGAATTTGTAAAACATTATGATCAATGTCAACGTACATGGACTATCTGCAAAAGGCATGATATGTCTTTGAATTCAATTCTAGAAGTGGAACTCTTCGATGTTTGGGGTATAGATTTTATAGGACCATTTTCATCCTCTTACAACAATTAATATGTGTTAGTGGCAGTTAACTATATATCAAAATGGGTAGAAGCAGTCGCAACACCAACTAATGATGCTCTAGTGGTTGTTATTTTTCTGAAGAAAAATATATTCTTGCGCTTTGGCACCCATAGAACCATTATTAGTGATGGGATAAAAACTTTTGCAACAGTCTTCTAGAGTCAATGTTGGCAAACTATGGGATAAAATATCGGATTGCTACACCTTATCATCCCCAAACAAGTGATCAAGTGGAAGTGTCAAACAGAGAGCTGAAGAGAATACTGGAGATAACAGTGAATGGCTCGAGAACTGATTGATCAAGGAAGCTTGATAATGCACTATGGGCATACTGTACTGTTTACAAAACACTAATAGGCATGTCATCATACTGCCTTATGTTTGGGAAATCTTATCACCATCCAGTAGAGTTGGAGCATCGAGCATATTGGGCAATAAAGCAGTTGAACATGGACATGACAATAACTAGAGAAAAAAAGATGCTATAGCTGAATAAATTAGATGAATTCCGGATGGATGCCTTTGAGAATGCAAAGCTTTAAAAGGAGATGACAAAGAGGCTGCATGATAAATACATTCAGAGGCATGAGTTCACTCCAGGTCAGAAAGTAGTGTTATACAATTTTAGGCTGAAACTTTTTCCTAGGAAACTGCGCTCTAGATGGTCAGACCATTCACGGTTGTTCAAATCTTTCCACATGGATTAGTTGAGGTGACTCATGAAACAAAAGGCGCCTTCAAGGTAAATGGACAACATTTGAAAGCTTACCGGGGTGATGAATTTAATAAAGAAAAGTCATTCACCCAACTCACCAACTTGGAATGATCAAACTGCAAAGTCTAGCTAAAGACTATAAATTAAGCGCTTAATGGGAGGCAACCCAGTTTCCTAACCCTTTTAATTATCTTGCTCTCCATATTGCATTGCATATTGTGTTATTCTTGATTTATAGATTGCACTAGTTAAATGTACATTTCAATTCAGTTTGGGGGTCATCTTCATCATTAACACTTGGCCTAGTTAAAGGAAAACATTAATTGAGTCAAATGTTGGTTTCAAGTTTGGAGGTGAAACAAATTTTGAGTTTTTGTTTTTCGTATGTTTGTGTGTTTTAGTGTGTTTATTTTTAGTATTGCTTTAGTATACATGAGAAAATTACAAAGAAAAAAGAAAAAATCCAAAAATTTAAAGAATTTCAAAAATATTTTATTTTACTAGGTTGTGTGCTTGTGTGGGTTAGATAACCTGGCCGATAATGATGACTATATTTGAGATTTGGTGTTGATTTATGAACGGTGGATATGTTGCATACTAGATTGATTGATGCTTAACCTTGCAAAACTTGATATTATATGCACACTAGAATTGAGTTTGACAATTGACATTGTGATGAAATTCATAAGCTTGATAGGTTGATTTAGTCGAACATAGATGCTGTACCCAAACCATACTTAATTATTTATCCTTAAGACCAAATTTAATATAGTTTAGGGGTGATTTTACAGTTGTAGGAAGATATGGATGTAAAATGGGATTCTATGTGTGAAAATTTACGGGTTGATTGTCTTAGATTAATAGAATAAAACTAGGCGAAAGTCTTAAGTTGAAGGTCAGCTTGCTTGAATATGTGTTTAATGAGGGGTATTGAACTAATCATGGTGAAATATATGTGTGTGTGTGTGTGTGTGTGTATATATATATATAATATCTTCTCGTAGCCTTTATGACTCGAATTATTAAGTCTACTAGGTTATTTACAACATGGTGCCCTGAAATCATCTGATTTGGAAATTATCAAATAAAAACTTGTTACATGAATCATATAGAAAAGATTAAGGGAGAGAGAGAGTAGAAAAATGTGTGTGTGTGTGTGTGTGAGATATCTACTCGTAGCCTTTATGACACGAATTTTTAAGTCTACTAGGTTATTTACAACTTGGTGCCATGAAATCGTCTGATTTGGGAGTTATCAACTAAAAGCTTGTTACATGAGTCATATAGAAAGTTTAAGAGAGAGAGAGTGCAGAAAAAATAATGAATTTTTTTAAAAAAGTAGGTGCATAAAACATAAGATGCACCAAGTGCCCTGGTTAAACCTCAAACACTTATTTGATAAGACTTGACTTTTGATGAGGGGTTATTAGCCTAGTCTAGTCCTAGAGGTCGAAGCAATCAAAGAATTGGAGAACCCTTGTTCATTGATGTGTTGATTTGCAATTAATAGAGTCCACCTGAACTAAAAAGGGAGAGGTTAGTAATGAAAAAATTCAACCTTAGGGAAAAGAGTAAAAAAAATAAGTTATGTGGTGTGTGAATCATACGAGAGGTGAAATGATATATTTGACCACAAAATGTCTAAAATTGAAGCAACTTGTAAATTTATGATTATCTAATTAGTTCTTAACACACACACGTCAATTTTTCATTAGAAGAGTCGATATTGGTTTGATATTGTGACTTTGAAGCAGTTTTGCATATTTAATACGATAATTTCAAATCCGGAGGTAAAAGGCTAAATTGTCTAACCTTTTTTTTTTTTTTTGCATGCTTGTGTATTCGTTGTTATTTAGAATATAATTTTGTTTGAGGACGAACAAATGTTTAAGTTTGGGGATGTTCGATAAGTGTATTTTATACATTTATTCAGGGTCTAAAATAGTGATATTTAGTTGTTCTTTTGATTAAATATGTCCTAAATTGCTGTATTTTGTGATAAATAGATAAAACTCAATAGTTGAACAAGAAATTGAAAGAAACAAAGGGAAAATCCTGAAGAAATAGTGAAATCCAGAAGATAGGGACCAAGTTGCAACAATCCAATAATTGAATTGGACCATGAATCAAAGATTGAAGATGCAAGGGGTTTAATTGAATGAACTTGGAAGCTAAGAGGGAAAGAATATAGATTAAAAAGAGGAAAAAGACGATGCATAGAAGTTGAAAGAATGGAAGAAGGCAGCTAAAAACTGCACCATGCAGGAAAAATATGGTGCTCAACTTTTGAACTATTCGGTCGTAGCCTTTTAAACTATGTTGTCGCATAGTTATAAAATCTAGTCGAATCTCAAGTTTCCTTATACGATTAAAACTCAACTTGGCAAGATTTTAGACGATATCTTCGACGACTTGAGCCATATAAATACCAGAATGTCTCCTATACCTAAGGGGAGCCTCATTCACGTAAAAAAACAACTCAATAACATTGAGATTCTTTGAGAAATCCATTGAAATAAGAGGACAAACTCATATTTGTGAGAGGTTTCACTCGTGGAATTGCAAGAAGATTATCAAGTAGAATTCATATCGTAAAATTGGCACAAGGATTGGAAAGACAATTCAAGAAATATCAAGAATCCATCGAAGTCATCCAAGAATTCAAGATTTCTCTTTAATTATTCAATTTCCTGGTGATGTTTATTAAACTTAGAATGATTTCTTGTAATTTCAATATGTTAAGCTAGATTTTGATATTGTCGGGATGAGATGAACCCTTATTATAAGGTTTTTGGTTTGAATAATTAGTTTGACATTAAGTTGTTTGAATGCTTAGATGTTTATTATGATTTAATTTGTTTTTCAATTAATTGGCCACTAGTTGAATTGTTTGTGAACTTCATTATCATCGAGAGAGGTAATAGAATCGTTAGCACATAGTAATAAATATTGTGAGGTTCGNTTATGATTTAATTTGTTTTTCAATTAATTGGCCACTAGTTGAATTGTTTGTGGGTTTTATTGTCATCGAGAGAGATAATAGGATCATTAGCACGTAGTAATAAGCATTGTGAGGTTCGATAGAGGATATAGATATACTTCTATGCTTCACATGGTTTTTATAGATGTTTTAACACGTTAAATCATTTTTTGTATGTTCGTATCTTTTATAGAGATATAGGAAGGTCACATGTAGGATTATATTTAATTGCTATCGAGAGAAGCTGTTAAATAAATTAGGAACATTGACCAACTCGTATGTTAACAATGTGTTACTTTAGTTGGACTAAAAATGGAATAACAGGGAGAATTCTACATCTTAGCAATACATCTCACGAATTTGATAACTTTGACTTTGCTTTCTAGTTAGTTGATAAATAGGACATAGATTAATTACAACTCAACAATGCTATTCGATTAAGGGTTTTAATAGCTTTAATTCAACCAAATACGTAGTTCTTGTTCGACAATTAATTCACTATTATATTACTTGATCACGATCTCGTGCACTTGCGGGTCTTCAAAGGGTCAGTGAGCTTGTGGACACTCCTATTGAAGTGAAACATAGCTTATCTATCTACCCTGACAAACAAATAGAGATATCAAAGACTAGTAGGGAAGTCAATCTATTCGATTGACACGAAACCAGATTTTCATATGTGGTGAGTTCTGCGATTCAATTCATGCATAATCCGAGTGACCATCACATGAACGCAATAAATATTACCTTTACATATTTAAAATCCTCTCAAGTAAGGATATTCTATTTGCTAAACAAGGGCATGTGGATATTTTCGGTTATTTAGAATACTTTGTTGGATCGAGATCGATAGGAAGTCTATGTTTGGATGTGTCATTTGTTGGATGTAACCTGGTGACTTGGAAAAGTAAAAAAGAAAAAAAAAATGGGTATCATTGTCTAGTTCTGAGGTTGAATATTGTGCTCTTCATCATGCAACTATTGAACTTAAATGGCTGAAAATTCTTCTTGGTGAACTTGGGTTCGGTACAAAGAAATCCATTATACTTTATTTATTTATTATAACTATAATTATAATTATTTTATTTTTTTGTGACATCTTAGCAACTATTGAACGAACCCGATACAACATGATCAAACCAAACAAGTTGAATTTGACACGATATTATTCAACGAATACCTCAACTCTTGGAGTATAGAGATCCCCTACATTAAAAGTAGGGATCAACTAGCTAATATAATTACATGTTGGTGAATATTCTATACATCACTATTCAAGTTGGACGTGTTGGACATTTTTGTACCAACTTGACGGAGACAAAATACATTGATGCTAGTACATTTGAATTTCTTATTTACATAGGAATAATAGTCATTGAAGTACATATTTTTTTTCCTTCTGTCAATATATTAAACCTGTATATATAAGTTTAATTTGTATTCAATAAAATGATTCAGCCAATCATCAATTTATGTAAGCTCTTTCACTTTTATCAGAAAAGGACTCGTTCGATCATCATTGCTGCTTCAAGGCTATTAATCAACATGCAGCTTGTTCAAGCTATCAAAAAGTGAAAAACTAAGTAAGAAATTTAGATGAAGCTTTAATTAAAGTCAAGGACTGGTATTTCCAGTGAAAAATTACATATAAGTGAGATTTCTTACATTATAACAGTGTCATATACACTTCTTTGTAAATTGTTTGCCTTTTCTCTATGAAACCAAAAAGTAGAAGAAATATGAAAAAAGGCCAAGAGAAAAAGAGGAGATCATAAAATAATCTACCCCTGAATTACAAATTTACAGGCATCGAATGAAGAGTGACGGAGAAGAGCAAAACCGGGTGGGGTGCAAAATCAGAAAATTGTGTCAATTCTGAGCTTTCTACGCGAAGGAGTTGTCTCTATTATCTGTTTTTCCAATTCCATGAAACTTGAACCCTTGTTAGCAAATAATCTCCGCAAATTTATCACAGAAAGCTCATTAAAGCTCGCAACTGCAAGATCAGCCTGCCCAAGATCGTACCTGCACGTTTAAACTCAAGACTTCAATATTCACTAAATACAAGAGGTACATTAAAATGAATACCCATTTTATCATTCGAGGGAGAAGGCCAGAGTTTTTAAGGGTAAATAATTTGATCCCGTGTCACGAAAAGCATTAACATTTTTTTCATGGACTAGTACACTTTTGTTATCTAAATCATGTAAATTTGAGCTTATGATATTTTCATAACCCAAGCAAGGTGTGAATACTTACGCTGGATGAGCGCCAATTAATGCTACAGCCATCATTGTACAATTATGAGCAGCGGTTATTCCCCTCGGGTCATCCTCAAACACGATACACTTGGACGGTTTTCGGTCCAACTGCAAAACAATTCTCAAGTTATAACTAAATCATGGTATTCATCATTTGGGGGTGTTCAATGTAAACCGAGGGAAAAAGAAAAGCATTAAAAGAATAAAAGTTACATGTAGCAAAGAAGTGCAAACAAGTGCCAGATTACTACAAGTATTTATCCCCAGTTATTTTAGACTTTTAGTACTCCCATATATTTGAACATTTTCTACCTTCCCCTTTTTCCGGATCGTCCCCAATCACTATAAAATCATACCTTTACAGCTGCAGAAAGGAATCTATGGGCTATGGACTCCATACCATCTTCCTCAGATACAATTGCCTGCAACTTCAAAAGATGTCAGCTTCGCAGTAGAACAAAGATCCCATTTACTTTTACTTTTTTCCTTTTTACTCAAAATTTTAGACATGTTTAATATATTAATCACTCTTCAGCACCCAAAATATCAACACCAGTTACACCACTAACAATCTAAAAGCACTTTATTGTAATCAGCATTTCTTTGGTTCTTTGCACTTTTCTTAGCTCTGTCTAAGCTTTTCTCTTCACTGCTAAAAGGTGTCTGGAATGCCCTTCATTGCAAGTTGTGCTAGGCACATTTTTAACAACTGTAAGAAATGGTTCATATTCGATAAGCCAAAAAACCAGGAGAACTAGCCGAAGACATACTCCACACTTATCATAGAGCTGGAACTTGGTCCATATTCGTTCGTAATTCAGTTAACAAACATAACACCAATTACAACACAATCATATTCACAGGAAACAAGCAAACAAAACCATAAGTTTGAAAGTAATAATGAAAGTCAGACGTCATAACTGAATGACAGACGTAGAAAAGATACAGTAGAAGAACTGTAAAAGAGATGAAACAGCACCTGGAAATACTTCTTGAGCCCCATTCGCTCCAAAGTCTCAACCATGTTTCTGCGGTCAAGACATGAAACAACAGCGCAAGGGATGTGCAATGAAGCTAAAGCTTCTAACCATTCTTTTAGCCCTTCTACTGGTTCAGAGAGCTAAATAACAGGAATACTCATTATTGGATCCAAGGCATAAAAAACACCCACAAAATTATTCATTGAGCAATCTTACTTGGACAAGGTTGTGATAATATAACTGAGACAACCTCAACTTCAGTCTGTCTAGATCATTTTGCTCTTTCCCCCAGCGCAGAACCTGAAAAGTTCGACAAGGACATCAACCCTCCAGTATAAAGCAGAAAGCTGGAAATTGCAATAAAATACTGTTATGCTTATTTTACATATTAATTTATGTAACTACCATTAGCACACTGGTCAAGAAAAGTTCAAATACACGTACATTATTAGATGTTTAACTTTTCCCAGTTGATCATAACAGTTGTTATTACAGATAATTGAAATGAAATAAAACCTTCCAAACAATTTTATTTCGACTTGAGACTAGTTTAGTCAGTAATCCAGCATGACCCCACAAGTGATACTTGACCCATTCCAGGGTGACAGTGCACCAGAAAAACTTATCAAGAGCTAATAGTTGGATCGCCCTTCAATAAATTATATAATATAAAGGATACTTGCATTTAAAACCAATGTAATTAGTTACCACTTGAATTCTATAGACCAAGCCATTTTTCATTAATTATCTCTTCTACTTGCATCCATGCTATTTAACCCAGTTCCCAGAAATTTTATCTCTTCCTCTTAGTTGAGATGAAAGAGTGACATGTATAAGATTGTAAAATTTCTTATATCTAACAATTAAAAAATAGGTCATACAAGAAACATATAAACTTGTGTTATGTTAATTGTTATGATCAAGTACAACTGAATAAAGCCTTTATAAATATGGCTTCTCCTTTCTATTGGCTTCAGGGATGCTTACTCTGGACATATCAGTGGAGTACTAGTCTAGACTCATCCAGTTGGCCACACAAATGAGGGCTTAATAAGATGGAAGCTAAATCATATAATTCTACTGAAATAAAGAGAGTATCAATTATTCTGGTTTGTTTTAAATGGGTTTTACCGTGTTCAGTCATAGCATCATCGTGTTACACCAAAAATGTCCCAGCTGCTTGACAGTTTGCACTCAGCATTCAGCAATACTGTTGACTATAAACTAAGCATATTAAAACTTTTTGAAATGCACTTCGATTGCAAATTTATTTTAATTCATAATTAAATCAGTCATATTTTCAAGCATTCCAGTGAGCAAGGTGAATACTGGAATTCTTTGAGAATGCCCTCGTCTGGTGTTAAGGCAAAGAACATGTATCACATGCAATCATCACAGCATCAGACACATTTTTATGGGGTAAAGGATGTGAAACATAAATTATTGTGGATTACCAACCTTCTGCAGAACATGATCAGCACCAGCATAGAGCAAAAGTCTTCGCAGATTGTCATCTTGAGGAATCTCCTTTCCTGCACAGAAATCATGATTTCTAACCCCTATGAAAAGAATATCTAATGCATCGTATGTATCTGCTTCTTTACCATACTACAATGTATTAGGAAATAAAAACCCACATTGAATAAAGATGAAAACATAGACAAACTTATAAAGGATTTGGCTATTCCTCTTAATAAGGTTGACATTTTAAGATGGAACTTCAAATCTCAACATGATATCAGAGTAAATTAAGTTTAAATGAGCAATTTGATCCGATTAAGACTGAAAAAAGCACAATAATTTCAAGATTGGTTTGCTCAAACGAGCCACCATCTTAAAGAACATGTTAAGGCATAAATTTCCATATCAAATAAATATGAAACCATAAATCAACTTATAAAGGATTTGGCTATTTCACTTAATAAGGTTGACATTTTAAGATGGAACTCCAAATCTTAACACAACGTGCAATCATTCTAAATTGCTCCTACTTCCATGTCATTACAATGAAGTGAATGTCGTTCCAAGGCAACAAAAAATTGGAAATTATTTTCCAATAAAAGGCCAAAGAAGAAGAAGAAAGATGTTCTATGATAAGTGAAGTTTGAAGACCCATCGATGCCGAATTATTAATGTTATCATCATCTCCGGAAACTGGTGAAAAAGCAACCACTTTTCTCCAGGTCTTTCCGTGAGTATTAACCTCATAAACACTCAGATAGATCAATAACCCAAGTAATTTCACTAAGATTTGATAAATCTCATCTTCATAAACAAGCAGAAACCGAGCACCAATATCACCACACGTAGCTTGTATTGTACCCAATGATCATTAGCACTTCTCACTTCCAGTATATTGCTTTTTATCAGATGTTGCAATAGCACTTCTATCTTTCCGAGAAGGATGTGGTAAGTAGAATATTTTCTGTTATTACAGTAGTTTCTTTTTTGTGTATTTAACAAGATACAGTTTTTTCATAAATATAGTTTTAATTTGGTCATGCTCTGGAAGTTCGAAGTTTTCAGAAATTGTCCGCTCTTGCAGCTCCCACCCTAAGTCTGTTACTCTAGCTTGCAATTAGAAGTGTCAGATAGATCTAACAACTGTTGTCTCACCTAAAATCTACAATTGCTAGCAGTGCATAGTGTGATTGGCTACAAATTATGTGTTCGAAACCTGCACTGAATGCAAGTCATGAAGATAATTACTACTAGAGGAAATTCATTTTAGGAGAAGAATGCTGCACCTTCCTCAGATGCAAGTTGTCTCCATGCATTCAACTTCAATGCTCCAGTGTCAGCCTGTAACAAACAAATATGGAATTGTCAGATTCAACAGACGATGAACTAGACATAACTTGGAAAAATAAGCCAAAATAAAAGAGAGACACTCTGAGAGAAAAGCTTAAACCATTAAAGAAAATTACATTCATTATTGATTTATCAAACTTTATTCATATTTCTTCTCTGTCCTTTTTGTGTGTTTCTTCAAAGGCATTCTTTCCTAGTCATTGTTAATCCTCACACCAAATGAAAATCATCTGCAGTTGTTCTTGCATGTTTCTTTCTTTTTCTTTTTCATATCAGCCATATCTTATCAAAATAGGACCTAAAGGGGGCAAGGCCATGTACAGAGATCAAGTGTAAAAGATGGAGAAAAGAATATATGTTTGTAGAGACCACTCTATTCTATACTCTAATTAATTGACCAAAAACTTCAACAATCAGCTCAATTAGCAGACTATTCCTTTTTCTGTTCCAACAATCCCATTCCTTCCAGTCACAGGTTACCAAATTTTCTAGCCACTTAAGTCCATGTTCTCACCTCAATTTAACCCCTTCCTTCTCATCCATGTTCTCTGTCATTGTCCTCATCACATCTCCTTTGGATATCAACAATATTGTGTAGGGGTTGCTCGTGTTGAGTTAGTGTAGGGTTGTTTCTTCTCTTTGTTTTGTTCAACAATATTTGGAGTTATGCTTATTCCTGGTTTTGAATAAAATTTCCTTGGCAGAAAAATCAACAAAGCCCTCATTGCCAAAAACCTTCCTAACATTTAAGACAAACCAATGTTCGTTCTATAGCAAAAAGTGGACAATTCTGGTAGGGTTAGGATCTATTTCATATGGCCAGTGTTTGTGAAAAATTTGGGCCAGATGGGTTGGAAGACTGATTGAATTTTAGAAGTCAGCAGAAGGGCTTTAAGAGGCTGTTATAGTGCTAGGTGATGGGATTTGTCATTGGGATTGAATCAGGTTTGTCAGGGTTGTCTAGTGGTGATAATAAGGGAAATAAAGTCTGAAAATTGGAGACAAAATCTGGAATTTTAGAATAAAACAAAGAGAAGAAAGGGGAAGAGAAGAGAAAAGGAAGAGCGCTCTTCATCCTCGCAATGGATAGAAAATCATCACAATACGATCTCAAATTCTTGAAGTGATCAACTCCATTGGAATAAAAAGATTATGTATGAATTTATAGTCAAAAGATTTCTCTTACTAGAACAAGAACTCGACTCTAAATACGGAACTTACAGATATGGAGTCTTTGACCGCAGAAGATTGTTCAAAACTCACTAGGATTGTTCCTTAACAAGTAAACAACACAAGTAAAATCAAAATAAGAACCTTGGACTATGGATAATACTTCTGTCCAGAAATTATTGAGAAAACCAAAACACCCTTTACTCAACTAACGTAAAACAACACATAAACTTCAGTGTATAGTTCATCAGGCTCGCTCCAAATCTTTTTGTGGATAAAATACAAAAATTTCATCTTTACTTCAGTTTAAGTGAAGGCTACTCTTGCCTTCTGGGTTGCTATATCCAAACTGTTCAAACTGATATTGCTCACCAATACCTGGATGTCAGTCCACCACAGCGAAAATCAGAGGGTTAATAGCCTTCTCACAAGTATGGCAGTCTCTATACAAACACAAAAGTTTCCAGTACCTAAAACTGCATCTGAAAATTCTCATTGGCCTATGACTGATCCTCATCCAAGGAGTAATCTCCCCCACCTTCTTCCTTGACAACCTAATATCACAGGTTATGCGCTGCACGAAACTTTCATTGGGCCTTTCTTCTTTTCAACTCCCCAGCAGTGATCTCAATACTTTTCATCTAATCTACAAATCCAATGACAGTTCCCTCGGTAATGAATTAAAAGTCCCTACCATATGCCACGCAGGTAATTTTTTACGTTCACCCACCACTCTTTTATTTTGGCATAGCATGTGTGAGACCTCCTTTAGGTTTTACCATTAAGAAAGAGGTTTCAAAGTCAGAATCGCCTCTGAGTTCTATGCCAAAAAATCCTGCAACTTTTTGCCCAAAGTTTTACCCACTTTCTCTTCTTCACTGTTCTCTCTGGACCACTATTCAGTCTTCATGCAGTGATTATGTCTATATATCTATCAAGATCCTCCTGTGTGCAATCACTAGATGTTCACAAAGAATTAATTAACCCCCTTCTTTCCATGTAAGAATACATGGATATATGTCACCTTCCTTTGTCAAATATAATATGTTTCTGTATCAAAGTCGACTCTGCATGTTGATCCATCAAAAAATATCCAAAAAAGCTAGACGAAACCACAAAATATATGGACAATAAAATTATTGGTTAGTGGATGTACCCTTTGTAGATTACTGCATGAAGTACAAACATATATATCCACTTATTACTGATTTGACTGATATAGATGTGGCTTTTTGGGAAAAACTAAGATTTGGCAAGAAACACTTAAAAGGAACAAATAACTGAAATTAAAAATTTTACCACAACATTGTCCCATGAGAATATAAGCCCATAAGCTTCATCAGGCTTCATGGCATACCGAATTCTTTGAAGAAAACCTTCTTGCAATCTATCATTTAAAAAGTCCTACGCACCGCACCAAACAAGAGTAAGTTACAAACAATTGATGGAATCCCCCGAGAAGAGTTAGAATGGCAGTTCCTGCTCCTTGGGAGATGATTAACCATAAATCCACAGCTAATTTCAAGAAACGGCAAAAATAGATGATATAGAATACATCAAAGGCAGCTTACCACATCAATTTTAAGGGGTCCATCAGGTCTAAATGTCTCAAAACCTTCCCCATATTCAGCTCCAATTGCCTAAATACATCAAATTAAGACCATGGTTTATATATATAATTACTTCCCAAAATTTAAGCTTTAAGCTTCCATATATACGTGCGTATGCCTCGCACACAAGAATTTGATATTCACCACCAGAAATTTAACCAAGTTCATTCTTAGGATAAATTACAAACTTCGAATTACAACCCCAAACTTAAGCCCAAAAGGTTCACAAGTTCAAAAAAAAATAAAATAAAAACAACAACAACAAATAACTCTTTCGGAATAACTTGTTCTTCAGAATAAAATCCAGGAATACAAATTCCGAAAAAGTTTTCTGCACTTATTAATTCAAAATAACTAATAAACATTAAAGAAAAGCACCCGTTAGAGAAACCAGAAAGTACCTCTTCCATGAAAATTTTACTCGGTAAAGCTGGAAACCCGTTAACTGACCCATTTTCATCCGACCTACAAGCCTTTGTAACCAGTATACTATGATTTTGATAATTACTTGATGATTTTGAACGTTTTAATCGCTGTTTTCAACAGAAATAGAACTCTGTTAATTAGAGATAATTAACAATAAAAATAGCCAGAAAACACTATAGAAAGAAGTAAACCGTTAATCTGAGTTTAGATGGGAAGTGAGGAGAAAACGACGTCAGAGTTAGAGGGAGAAATGAGGAGCTTCTGAAGCTCAGAGAGGCTTCCATTTTTAGCGCAGAAAGAACCGTTCAGTACAACTCTTGTATAAAATAAATATGAAAACTTTAGTTGGTCCAAACACACCACACGCCTTCGGACTTAGAAAAGTAGACCTTGTCGAAATCCAACCTTTCAAATTGAAGCTATCTATTCCATTCCAAAAATTACATAGAAGAATCAAACCATTTAAAAATGAAGAATTAAGATGAATTGGATATTCATAATTGTTTTTTGTTGTTTTTATTTTTAAGAATTGTTAAGGTAGAACGGAACCCTAATCGAAACCAAACAATTTTATTTATAAAATATTCAAACTTTAATGAATGGTTTCGGTTGTAGAAATATCCAAACCAAATCACCTGACTTCCATCCCCAAAAATAGATAAAGCCCCCATTTGAGCTGACTAGAAATTACTTTTTTAGTAGATTTCGATAAAATGATGAAATGTGTGGTTGAAAAGTTAATAGAAAATATAAGTATCATAAAATATATAGTTGAAAATGAATTTTAAAATGATCGAAAAAGGGCAAAATTTGAATGAAAAAGGGGTATATATAGACATAGGGCAAAATTGACAATAGTTCTACATTTTATAAAAAGTTAAAAAGACACCTTTTTTTTATTTTTGGAAAAATACCCCTTTTTATTAAAAGAAAAGCGAAAATTTTCAATTGACCTTGTTTTATAGTTTATAAAAAAACAAAAATCATTTTCATTTAAAACTAGCATTTTGTTGTAAAATAATGAGATAA
>CAIGRT010107009.1:0-20817 GCA_903798405.1 Fraxinus platypoda | reverse complement strand
TAAGACGTAGGGGTAGAAGACTTTACCTCGAGGACTTGACAGTAGAGAACCTCGAGGACTTATTAAGACTTACCTCGAGAACCTATGTTTTCTCGAGGCCTAGGCGAGACCCCGAGGACTACTCCACCAAATCAGGGAAAGATGTCTGGCTGGAGTCCTCGAGGAAAGATCGTGCCTAGGAGTCCTCGAGGAGGGATTGGTCCTCGACCTTGCTATAGAGTCCTCGAGCTACTCTACGATCCTGGTAGCACAGACACGGGGCTTGATCTCGTCATGCCTCGGTCATCATAAAATCTGCCACATCATTATGCATATCTAAAAAGAAGATAATACTATAACAAGCGAGTAGCCAACATAATTTAACAGAAAAAGACTTCAAAGAAATTGACTAGAGTGAAATGCAAGGCAAGATCACATGACTCGTCAACAGGGGCGGAGGGAGAGGAGGGCTGGGATGGGCTATAACCTAGCCCTGCTCGCAGCCCAGAAGGAAAATTGAGGTCCTTAACCTTTTCTAATATTTAATCAAAATGTATTAAATAAATCATTTTAGCTGCCTTTTTATAAAGATAATAACGGCCTGATATTCTTTATTTTCTTGTGAAAATAACGAATTATTTTAATTTAATTTTTAGAAGCAGGTTTAGGATAATAAAAAACTACAATTGTAATGACTTCTTTTAGTCTTGTAGACATATAGGTTTCAGTGGATACAAATATATGGACACATTTAAGGGGCAGCTATCAATTGAATTGGATTGATTTTTAAATTTTAATTGCAAGGGGGCCTAAAGTGGACTCTCTTTTTAAGTGATTCGAGATAAAGGTCTTGAGTTTCATTGCCACATATATTTAAGGAAAAATTGTAGAGCGGTCCTTAACCTTTTCAATTTTTGCAAACTTTACTTTAACCTTCAATTTGTGCAGCGGAGGTTCCTAACATTTATGAAATAGGCATCTGGAGTCCAAATGAATGTTCATCCATTTGACCGTTAGTTGATCAAAGAAGTTGATTTTGCCCAAATTGTAAAAGGGCAAATTAGTAACTTCACAATTTTAATATAAAAAATAAAATATCCCTTAGTATCTATTTCTTCCCACCCCCACCTACCCAAAAATGGGGATAACCAATCCTATCTCCACCGCCACTTACTATTGCCTTCGTCCCTACCTCGAACTGACTCCACAAATGCGTCCAATGCGGCTGGTGAAAATTTATATTTTGAGGGTAATATGTTAGCTTGAAAGGTAGCGAAGGGCGTCAGGGTCGAGGTGGAAGCCTACAGTGAAAGTGGAGGAATCTAGTTGGTCGTTTGTGGTAGAGGTACAGAGAGGAAGGAGTGCTGTTTGTGAAGAGGAGTTCTTGATGTTAAACTTCGCATAGCATGGGGTGGTGAGTGTGTCGACTAGAGCCAGACTCGTTGATTAGGTGGCGAAAGGAAGTTTAAAGGTCAATATCGAGGTTGATTTCATGGTTTTGCTTTGTGTTGTGACTGTGATCTCATGTGATTTAGAGCATCTTTTATGGTATAAATTCATTGAAAAAAAATTAAATTTCATCCTAGCTTAACATATCTTTCTGACTCCACCCATACTTGTCAATCTAGATCATTTGTGCTAGCAATTGATAACCATGGATAATTACTCTGTATAAGAAATTGTAAGGATTCATATATGGTTTTTGTAAAAATTTTAGTTTGAACTTTGAAAAGCGTAGAGGCATATAATAATCTCTTGATCTCGCTATTGTAATAATAAGAGTAATTAAAAAGAAACCGATCAAAAAAAGAGTAATTAAAAAGAAAATGGACGATTTTTTTGGGGACCTAAATGATACAATTGAAAACCTAAGTACTCTATAAAGTAAAGGTGAAGGACCACGACTCTAATTTTCCCCAAAACTGACAAACTTTCCTTTATAGTTCGTAATCGTAGGTTCTGTCCTCAATTGTGTCGAAATGCCCATATTTTCAAGACCCATCGTCACTCGATCACGCATCAAAAACAGACTCCTCCTCCTCTCCACCTTTCTTTCCCTCACCCTCCTCTTCTACCTCAACAACCGCGGCCCCGCCCTTCCCACCACCACCTCCTCCGCCTCCAATTTCCCTCCTCCTCCTCCACCACTTTCCGTTCACCACCTCCTCTTCTCCATTGCCTCCTCCTCCTCCTCACTCCCCCGCCGAACTCCTTATATCCGCCTCTGGTACGATCCTATTTCTGCCCATAACAACACCTTCCTCTTCCTAGACAGGCCCACGACTGAACCCACAAGCCCTTCCTCAGTTCCCCCCATTGTACTCTCCTCCAAGTCCTCCCCCAATCTCCCGTCCGGTTACCGCATTGCCCTCATCGTTAAAGATGCTGTTACCCTCGACATTCCAAATATTCACTGGTATGTTTTCGGGGACGATGATACTATATTTTTCACTGAGAATTTAGTAAGAATTTTGTCCAAGTACGATCACAATCGGTGGTACTATATTGGGTATGGTTCCGAGAGTTTCGAGCAGAATGATAAATTCTTCTTTGGTATGGCTTTTGGGGGCGGTGGGTTCGCAATTAGTGCGCCGTTGGCCATGGTTTTGGCTCGGGTTCTTGACTCTTGTCTTGATAGGTACCCCCATTTGTATGGCAGCGACGCCCGGATTTTTGCTTGCTTGTCGGAGCTTGGGGTTGGGTTGACCCCTGAACCCGGGTTTCATCAGGTACATTTCGTGTATAATATTTTATTCTGAGAAGTATTTATTATGTAATTGGTTACTAACTTAAGAGTTCTAAAGTAATCACTTGATCATTTATTTATTTATTTATTGTTATAAGAATGAAATGTTGTTTTAGCTGTGGTATTGTTTAATTAATAAATTTATTTGTTAGCAAAAGGCTGTCCTTTATTTTTCATAATAGTATTTTTCCAGGAACATGCCTAAATTAGATGACATTGAACCCATATGCAATACATTTATTGGTTATCTCGTAGCAATAGTTGGTGATAGGTGCAACAGATTATCTTTTGAGAACTCGGAATCACAGGCATAAGTTCCTATAAACCATTTGGGTAATATTTTCGTCTTCAATGCATGCAATTGTGTGACATATTATATTTTTCTTTTCCGGACGTTGGATATGTTGTTTTCATCTCAGTTGGAACCCTGATTTGTTTAAGGATTTTACTACTCTTTTCTTCTCTATTGGTGTTTATCTTAAAATTAGTTGTTGATTAAAAAAGATGAAATTTTTATGGTTTTAATGTTAGATTTTTCAGCTTATTATACTTATCAAGTTTTTGGTAGTGTGTCTACTCAATTGTCCTGTATTTTTAGGTTGATGTTCGGGGAAATCTGTTTGGATTTCTAGCAGCCCATCCATTATCACCTCTTCTGTCACTTCATCATTTGGAAGCAGTAGAACCAATATTTCCTGGTATGAGCCGGATTCAATCTTTGGAACACCTTTTCGAGGCCGTTCAAGTTGATCCAGCTAAGGTTCTACAACAAACTGTTTGCTATGACCACACTAACTCATTAACCATTTCAATTGCATGGGGATATGCTGTTCAAGTATACGAGGGAAACAAACTTCTTCTAGATATCCTCTCACTGCAGAAAAGTTTTAGACCATGGAAGAGGGGCAAAAATGTGGATTCAAGCCGCTATATGTTCAACACGAGAGAATTCCCAAGGGATCCTTGCAAAAGACCTGCTGTTTTCTTTATGGACACTGTTGTTTCTGACACAAATCAGGTCTGGACCAGCTACACCAAGCGTGATGATGACAGTTGTGTTAGACTGAAAGCCACTGAGAAACTAAAAGTTATAAGAGTTTTATCACCAAAGCTAGATTTTGATATTGAGCAGGTTCCCCGTGTTCTTTTAATCTTGGTCATTTAATGAATAATAATCTTGTTAGTGATAAAAGACATTTTGTTTTCTAATATCAGCTGAAGACACCCCGTCGTCATTGCTGTGATATTTCTCCATCTTTTAATGAAAAAATGGTGGTCCAAATTAGGCAATGTGGGATGGATGAACTGGTTACAATGCGGACATAGAAATTTATCCAGATCCAATTCTGAGGAGATAAAAGGTATTTCTCTGATGTTCAGGGATTACGTGGTCTCTGGACTGGAGTTTTCTAATCTAAGCTCTAACATATCGGCGCATTCCATGCATGTATGTGTGTGCACCTGCACGCACACCTGTTTGCGCTGCAGGCAAGTGTGTTTGTCTTTGTGTATATATGTCCATGTGTTTGATTATTGATGCTTTGTGCAAACAATGTGTGACAAACCAAGTTTGTTTCTTCCATGTCCTTCAATCATTCTGCATGGGAGGGTGTTGTAGATTGAATTTAGTAAGAAATATTTACTTTTCCGTGGAACCCTTGTTTCTTTGATGGGGTTTGAAGTGGGGAAAACTTCTTAAGCATTTTGTGGTAGAAAAATTCGAAGTAGAAGTGGTGGCTACAAAAATGAAGAGGGTTAATCTTGGATTGTATTGGAATAGGAGTGGGGAAAACTACTCAAGCATTATGTGATAGAAAAATTAAAAGTAGAAGTGGTGACGACTAAGAAGAAGAGGGTTAATCTTGGATTGGTGTTGGAATATCTCCGAAGAATCTTATCTATGTGATATTGGAGATCTCAAAGAGATTTGTTGGTTTTGATTTGAGATGTAAAAGAACGAGGTGCTCTTTGGTTTGGTTATGACTTCTTATGAAGTTTGTAACTTAAGAAGATATTTAGCATGTTTGGCTAAGCTTAAAAGTTATAAGCACTTTAGTCAAACATGCTCATTGTATCCTCTTTAATGGTATGTGATTACAATAAACTGATGGGGGCCTTAAGAGTGTAGAAATTTAGCTTATTCCTTTTGAGTGATTAGGCTAATCCACATAATATTCTTAGATTTTCACATAATGTAACGATGGAGAAGTTTCTGTTTTATTATGTGCTCGTATGTGTCTCTCTTTGTGGATATGCATGAAGGAGTGTATGATATAGACCTTGCAAGGAGGAACATCTTTAGACTCGAATTGAAAAGTATTTCAAATTACTCTTAATAGATTAATTTGAACGAAGTAAATTCTTGATGAGCTTCATGGATTGTGAGATCAAGCCTTCATCAAATAGTAAATCAAGCTACTATTTTCAATTTTGTCTTAATAGGACTTTAAAGTATAATAAAATGCTTTATAGTCTTGACTTTGAAAAATGAATACTTGGATGTGGATGTGGAGAATTTTATATGAACCCTCTTTTCATTGTTGCAGAACACTTGCACCAAGAAAATAACAACATTGTAACAATGATGTGATGGATATGGCCTAGTGGGTGGTATAGCTAAGGTACATCAAACGCCAATGCTGACAAAGGGATTCTATGATTATCACAGTTGTGGTTTTTGAGATCTGGTTGGGAGTATATGCAACTGACGTTGTTGGTTCTGTAATTGTTTTGAATGGATGTGATCGAGATCCAGGACAACTCTAGTAACTGATGGCATATTGACAATAATAAAAAATTAAATACACACAAACATGGCCCTGGAGTAAGCTATTGATATAAAATGAGGCAATAATTACCCTTTTCGGTGGACATTGCCCTTGTTGGATACTGAGGTATAAAGATACTTCTGAAATAACACTTGTCATGATAATGGATATGGACATATGGTTAAAATCTTATTAATGATGGTTCTGGAGTAATCTTTTGGTATAGAAGAGACACAGATTACCTATTTTCATACACAGTGCCTTGTTGGGTACTAAGGCAAAAAGAGACCTCTAAAACTAATTACATACGTCATTCACAATGGTTATGGAGGAATGGTTGATTTTTTATTGACAATGGTGCTGGAGTAAGCTTCTGATACAAAAGATGCAGGAATTGCCGTTCCTAGTGCACAATGCCTTTTGGATCCTAAGATATAAAGATACCTCTAAACTCATTTACAATGCTTATGAAGGTATGGCTAAATTCTCACTTCGAATCAGTCTTCTTTCATCGCCTTCCTTTCTAATACTCCATAGCTAAACATTTAAGTTGTTTTAGCATTGCTAATTATCTTTCACCATTACTTTGCGGGGCGGCTAATTTACTGATTTGGTTGTGGAACGAAACATTTTTGCTACTTTCGGTGCGGAACAAAATATAAAAATCTGGAATAAGAAAGAAATCAAAGGCATAAATGAAGCCAAAAGCAACAGAAATGGGGAAAAAGGGGGAATGGACACGGTTAATATTTTGGATTCTGTTATCGATTATCGTTTTGGATTTCATATGATTAGCTTTCAATTGAGATAATTGTTCAATTATATTAGAGAAGTTGTTGATATTAGAATTGCCTGTGTCGAACTAGTCTGCCATTCGATTTATTTGCAACGTAAGTTTGAGATTATTCTGTATCTAAGTAAAGCTGTCAATGGATACCACCTATATGTTGAGAATTTTTTGTATTTCACAACATTATTATCAGATGATTGTATATATGTTGATTTCCAGTGATAATTTATTCACGAGAATATTGTTATTCATCTTGTTTTGCAAACATTATTTAGTATTTTTGAACAATTTTATAATATATATATATATATATGAAATGTTTCAGTAAATAAATACATAGACAAATTATTACTATTTTCTAAAATCTCTACTCGTTTATCTGCCCATATTTTCAAATGTTATCAGGTAGCAGCTGATTGTTTGGAAACTTGGAACAGGCTGTCGATTCTACGGTAAGAGCCACACGCACCACATTGAATTTGTACGTCTCATTTGAGTTGAGCTTGTAGATATTATCTTTGTTACATTTTCACTTTTTGATAGATATTTTTCGGTATGACAGACAGTTTAGATTAGATGGTTTGACTGAAATTCTACAACTAATGTACATTATTTATTGTTTTTAATAAAAGTCGATATCTGTCTTTTGGATGTTATTCAAGTCCAACTTGGAGTTCGAATTGATACCAAAAGTTTATTATTTCATCGTGCCTCTGTCATTTAATCGCATTGCAGTGGCGTATGTCATTTGGACAAGAACATGGTATATATATACGTGTTCTAGAAGTTTGTTATCACGACTCATACTATGTATACGTAAATAGGTTTGGAGGGAGAAGTTAATTTTTGATTTGAAAGATCGATAACCCGCTCACCTCCCACATTTCCCTATAAACTAGATTGTCGGGAGGTACGTATTACTGCAACAAAATTGTTTTATACAAATGACCAAAATAAAAGGGGTTGTAACTTTTGTTTTTGGGCATACAATCATCTCTGAAAAAGTATTTGGAATGTGGAAAAGGAATTCTCTCCATTGACCAACAGAGTGCTTCAAGAGTTTCTTCATACCTTAAAGGAATATGCTATTTATACATAATGCGATGTCCACCCCCTCCATGTGAGGGGGTAGACACTGCATTATGTACGTGTAGCATCACCCTACCTTAAACTATCTTTAAAGCATGAGATTCAATATGATCAACACCATGATACTTTGGAAGTTCGAACATGTTAGTAACGTTTATTCACAAGATAAAATTTATCTCCATAACAAGAGGCGATTATCCACGTAAACATCTTCCAGTATTTGATAACTTCCGAGCATTCCATCTATTTTCTAAATAATAATATTTATGATTGGATCATAGAAATTAAGCAAAAGAGAAAAAAGTGACTTAAGGAGAAAGATATACCTAAATGGACAAAATATTTTCACAAATTATTCATAAATCTTTATTTTTAAAATTTTTCTAATATCACGTTGTGCAATTATAAAATATTAAATATTTGGTCTTTTCAAAATCACAGAAGAAAAGTCAAATTGGAATGCATTAGTATTAGTCCCAACTAACCACTACTTTGTCTTCAATTTTTCGTAGGATTGGAAAACTTTTTAAGCACTTTCATTTTGTTTTCCATTCTTTGACCTAAATTCACTGCGAACCATATTTCTAGTAGTCACATTTGTTGTCTTCTTTTCTCCATTCAAATTCTCGATGCGGGCAAGTAAACGCACATACTCGAGTATTTTTTGTGAATAGAAGAGTCTCTTGCATAAAATTAATAATCGTCAAATTCATACCAAGTGTTCTCATCGGTATTAAATTTATATTTAATTCTTGTCTAGAGAAAACTTGGAATAATGAATAATTTTATAAATAAAATAATTAGTTAAGTAAATCAATTATTGGGAAGGGACGGTGTTTATATCTAAAAAGTTAATAATAAACCAATAGCTATATGATTTCCTTATATTATGAAAATGAATAGCCATATTGGATATGCTGCACTTGGTCTAGCCCCAAAGTCGATGCATGTGTTGTCCTGTCTGAGCCGCCGGCTAGATAGCGAGAAATGACACTCAGTCAAGTTTGTTACAAGTATGACCATGTCGAACACGACAATTCGAGCATCATCCAAATTGTATCTGTATATAAAAGTCACGATTGTTACTTGGATAAAAGTCAGTGAGACGGATGCAACATATTTCAGTGGTCCAAATTATCTCTAAATCATTTTAGACCAGACCACTAATTGCAATATTTTATATTATTTTGCTATTAGCAAAAAAAATATATATATATATATTATTTTATTGTTTTAGTGAAGGCTATGCACAGTTATTCTCTTCTTAGCAGAGTATCAGAAAAGGCGGCTTCAAATTTGACCATTTTTAATTTAAAGGAAATAATCTCTTTGCCTTTGGGGTTAATTTTACCAATCAATCGACTTCACGCTAATCACCTTGATAAACTTTTAATTTGTTACATTTACATTATTTTAAGTTTGGCATTCTACTTGGAAAAAAAAAATAAAAAATCTTACGACTGGGACACCGGACACGTAACAAAAAAAATGTGAAATAATATGATTAAAACATATAAAAAATAAAGATTATAAAAGGAAACACAATACAATTACAGAATAATTGTCTAAGGTGATGACTAAACTGTGTTCTGCTACCAGTTCTCTCGTTTTTATTTTTTTTAATTAAATTCCTAGAAGTTAATTTAGTCTAATGCGGAAGTCAGTCAACCATTACATTCATCATGTTAGTATACACTCTTATTGGACTTCTCTCTTTCTATTTTCCCAGTATAACTATTTTAAAAATTTATCAAGTAAAACATGTCGTAACCAAAACTGTTCAATGGAATATTTTGTTAGAAATTTTTCAAATAATGTCAGTTTTTACCACTGTAAGATAAGTTAAAGAGTTAACACGAATCAAGATATCATACAGGGAAGGTTCTAAGTGAGGGAAGACATAGGAGGGCCAACCGAGACCCCCAAGGACTTCCGGCAGCCGCCCAATGCATTTGGACGAGCAGGCCTCGGCATGCATGTAATTCTGCATGTCTTGGATGGCTGCCCTATGTGCAGATCAGAACATGCATGCTTATACCCGTTTTAATGACGACTTTTCATCCAAATTTAATTGCGAAACTAAAAACTTGAATAGTTGTGATTCAAATAAAAGATTGTAATTCTGGAGAATGTTTGTTCAATTATCTATAAATAAGATTGTTGATTTCTAGTTTGATATTACATGTAAAAGAATTCTTCCAATTGCGAGGTAGATGACAGCATAATTTTTAAGAATAAAATGCATGACTTTATTCACTGGTAATTATTTATTATTTATCAGGTGACCAATTGTACATGCTTTTCTTGACTCATGATAGATATTTTAAGATGTAAAATAGAGAAATATATAGAATATTCAGGCGCCAGAATAGTCAAAAATGACCGCATGCCAAAAAGAACAATTGCCCCGCACACCAGACCCCGCCCATCTCTGCTATAAATACAGGTATTTCTTCTGTATCTAATCAGCAGCATCAAGTGGAGCTATATTACTATTAGTCTATACTTCCAACATAAATTGTTTTTGTGCTGATACCAAAATAGTTTCTTTTTCTACTTCTTCTTGTTCTATTTTCCAGAAGAGAATCAGAATGGCCCCAGCTCTTGTTGAAAATGCTACCAACATTGTAAAGGAGATTGTTCGCCCGGTCGCAAACTTCTCTCCTAGCTTATGGGGCGAAAAGTTTATCAATTTTTCTTTTGATACCGAGGTATCGATCCCCTTATTTCTTATTTTTTGACCCTGCAATATTAAGTTAATGTATGCAATCTCTAACTCTGCTACATAATTAATAATGATAAGTCTACATTAATTTTGGAAAACAAATTTTAGAAAAAACTGACAAAGTTTTTGGTTCAGAAAGAATTTATCCCATTTTTAAATATTTATGTTCTGCGATGTAATATAGGAATACCATTTCTTAGTAAATTTACTTTGGAAAGTACTGCCAGGCAATATTCCCTTTCTTCCAGTAATATAGTACCATTAATACGTAAATTAAGAAGTGAAAACTAGCTTGGCTTACAATATGTTGCTCTTGTGGAATCATACAGCTTGCAGAAAAATATGCCAAGGAGATTGAAAGGTTTAAGAATGAAGTGAGAAGCTTGTTGATAGCTCCCGGAAAAGACATGGCGGAGACTATGAGTATGATCGACACACTTGAGCGCTTGGGTGTTTCATATCATTTTGAAAACGAGATTGAAGAACTATTAGAATGCTTCTTTAATCTCAACTCAAATTATGCAAATGAAACCTACGACTTGTACACTGTTGCACTTCATTTTCGCTTATTCAGACAACATGGATACCGTATATCTTGTGATATTTTTAAGAAATTCATGGATGAGACTGGAAAATTCAAAGAGACAATTAAGAGTGATGTGAGTGGGTTGCTAAGCTTGTATGAAGCTGCATATTTAAGGGTGCATGGAGAAGATATACTAGAAGAAGCCCTTGCTTTTACAACAGATAACCTGAACGCCATGGCACCAAATCTAAACTCTACCCTCGGGAAACAAGTAGCTCATGCCCTTGTACAATGCATCCATTTTGGGAACCCAAGAATTGAGGCACGTCACTTTATCTCCATCTACCAAGAAGATGAGTCCAAGAATGATATGCTGCTGACGTTTGCCAAATTAGACTATAATTCATTGCAAATGTTGCATAAAAAGGAACTCCATGAAGTTTCAAGGTAATATTTATGGCAAGTGCATAAAACTGCTGAATGCATGTGTGTGTGTGTATGCATTAATTAATAACATCCATTGCTTACACCTATAATTGCAGGTGGTGGAAGGATTTGGACCTTGTTTTTAAGCTTCCTTATGCTAGAGACAGAGTGGTAGAATGTTTTTTTTGGGCTATGGGAGTTTATCACGAACCTCAATATTCAATTGCTCGAATCATGCTCACCAAAACCATTGCAATGACGTCAATAATAGATGATACATATGATGCCTATGGTACAGTTGATGAACTTGAAATTTTTACTGAGGCCATTATGAGGTGCATATTTCTTTCTTTTAAATGTATCCACNTCAATAATAGATGATACATATGATGCCTATGGTACAGTTGATGAACTTGAAATTTTTACTGAGGCCATTATGAGGTGCATATTTCTTTCTTTTAAATGTATCCACAATGTTAAAACAAGTTTCCCAAATTAATTATGCGTTTATTCATGATCGTAATCATGATATTGTCTTTTTTTATTCAGATGGGATATCAGTGAAGTTGATCGACTACCTGAGTACATCAAACCATTCTATAGTGCTCTTCTAAATCTTTATGAGCAATTTGATGAAGAACTATCAAAAGAAGGAAGATCTTACGCAGTTCATTATGCAAAAGAAGCTGTAAGTACTACAGTCACGATTGTTCCGCTGTTGGTATTAAGTCCATATGTTTCTTGCATTTGGTTATTTTTATACTCAATTTCCCCTCCTCAAGTTACTCAAATTTCTACTGATTGTACGCAGTTGAAAGAGCTTGTGCGGACATACTACGTGGAAGCCAAGTGGTTTATCGAAGGATACTTGCCACCATTTTCCGAGTACATGAGCAATGCCTTAATTACATGCACTTACGTTTATCATACAACTACATCCTTGTTGGGGGTCAACTCTGTCACTGAGGAAGAGTTTCAATGGCTGAGCAGTAAACCTAAAATGCTTGTTGCAAGTCTCATAATATGTCGACTCATTGATGACATTGCAACATATGAGGTATGAAATGAATTGAATCAATTCTACAAATAAGCAACTTTAGTTCACTTATCTAACTGTTTTTCTCCAAATTTTGTCTTATTGAAGGTTGAGAAGGAAAGGGGCCAAATTGCCACCGGCATCGAATCATACATGACGGAGAATGGTGTGAGTAAAGAAGTGGCGGTCGATAAGTTTTTTGAAATGGCTACAAATGCTTGGAAGGATATTAATGAAGAGTGTCTTAAACCAACTTCCTCTCCTAGAGAAATTTCATTGCGAATTCTCAATCTCGAACGCATTATAGACGTCACTTATAAAGGCAACGAAGATGGATACACACAACCACAAAAAGTTCTAAAACCGCACATCATTTCTTTGTTTATTGATCCTGTTGAGGTCTAATGCCTAATTCGGTGAAGTTGGTGACAAATTGATGTAATCGATCATGATTTTTTTTTAAATCTTTGTTGTTACCTTTCAATTACATCCCAGAGAAAAAGCATAAGCATCAAATACGTTGTACTCATTATTAATTGCTTATTTTATTCATCAGAGTTTGACCACATTTCCATATTAATAATATCTTCACTTTTGCTACTTGGATGTTTTAAAAATTTTGTTCCTTAGCTACTTAAAGTCTCATATTAGATTACAATTCAAAATGTAAAGTACAAAACAATATAATTACTATCAACGTATGAGTATGAGATTGACCACATTTGTTTTGCTCAAAGTAAATGCTTTTCCAAAGTTAAAAAATATTGACATCCTACACTACAACAAAAACAAGGCCTTTTGCAACGTCCAAAAAACGTTGCTGAAGACTTTTTGCAACGTTCGAACGTATGTTGCAAAACTCGATGTTGCCCTAGAGTGGAAGGATACGGCAACATTGCCGTTTTTTAAACGTTGCTAATAACCTTTTGCAGCGTTTTTTTAATGTTGCTAATAACCTTTTCGCATCTTTTTTTGAACGTTGCTAATAACTTTTTGCAGTGTTTTTTAAACGTTGCCGTAGGTTTTTTTTTAACAACAATTTATGCAAATTGATTGACAAAATTGAAAATGACTCTTTATGAACAGATTTTGGAATTGTATAAAAATTGATAATTTCATTACAAATTTTTAAATCCATACACTTGAATATTAGAACGTGATACAACACCACCTAATTAAAATGGAGCTTCAAAATGAAATAAAATTGTGAAACATTGCAAGCTTGCCATAATTCAATTATCGATCCTGTAACCTCTCAAACTTCAGAAGCCAATTTGAAGGAGCTCATGAAGAATCATGCCTTGCATCCAATTCATCTTTGACACTCTTTTGAGCTCTTGATTCGGGCTCTTGAAAAGTCGGATGTACTCCGGGTGGCCGTCATATGTGGCTCAAGTTATAAGGTTCCCATCGCTGGTGCAAAAGGCCCCGATCTCTGGTTCTACTCAATGAGCACCAGTAGCAATAAGTAATGGTTTCACATCAGGAAAGGCTGTGCATTTCTGGCCCTTAACTACACTTGCTGCAGCAAAAGTCAACTGTCCATGGCAAATGGAGGCAACTGGCTTTCGTGACTCGGAAAACTTCTTAACCAATTCTACAACACATTCATTCATTGCAAGATATTCCAGAGCACGTCCACCTGGTATGATCAGCCCATCATATTTGGTGGCATCTATTTCATCAAAAGTTGCTTTGAGGGCAAAATTATGACCCCGTGACTCAGAATATGTCTGCAGCCATTTTTAGAATGAGAAGAATCGTGCATAAAAACCACAGAAAGACAACTGAAAGGCTTGATATCTTGTCATTCACCCAAACTACAAGCATGTTTTGGAAAATTAATATCAAGATTTTCGTTCTACACACTTGCAACATCATCAAAGAGACCAACATCACAGATCCGCTGAACAAAAGATTCCAAGAAAAATATGCAAAGTTGAATATCTAACACCTAGACTGATGCATAAGACCTTGATCATCCAATGTTTAATCTTCCATCACTTATCAGCAGTTCTCACCAACTATTGAATTTAAACACCCACTCCATAAATTAGAAATACAAAAACTACATTTTAGGACACTCCTTGGATATGCACTTTGAATGTCACTCCAAAATATGTTGAATTGCAAAGGATAATAAATTCCTTTCACGGATACAATAACAATTTCCACTGAACAATTTCATGTATAAAGGAAAGAGAAATGATCTCAAAGTCTATTGATGCCTTGCTTACAAAAAGCATGTCAAGAAAGTTCAGTATAATAATACATGTTGACCACAAACTCATCATCTAACCTCTGTCCTTTTAAAGAATTCAATTGTAAATTCTCAATAAATAACATAATTTCTCCTCCTCACAAGCTCTAGTCTTCGTAGTAACATAACCCCATTTCCATCGTCCCTAAAAACCTTAAGCCCGACATTTGGGGGAATTTTATTATTTTTAAATGGATTAACCACAAAAATTTAAATACCTAAGTAGAAAACACAGAACATCTATTTGGGTTTGTTGATTGCACAAATCAGTGTTCTATCCCTAATTTCTTCACAATCTTAATATCTTTTAAGTCAACTAAATCAAGCTTAGCAGGGTCCACTACAGAAAGCACAGCATCAACAACTAATGGGGCTAAAAGAGAAGAGTATTGAGACACAACCTTGAAATTAAAATAAGTAGATGCTGACTTAACCAATGAATCATGATCCGATAACTCCACAGGAATCGCCATAGCCGTTAAAATCTCAACAGCTTTAATCGAAGCCTTGTGAAGGGCATCTGAAACAATCGTCGGGTGAATGCCAGTAGATAAAAGAGTAAGAGATGCCTTCAAAAGAGTGCCCGCTGTTACGAGGGAGCTACCTGGGGCAAGAAAGGTAGGAGAAGCAAAGGAAGAAGACCAACAGCAAAACCAGAAGGAAAAGAAGAAGAGAAAGAAGGAACTGAAATACCGAACAATTGAAATTGGAACGACGTCGTCTGGATACTAAGCAAACGGTGTCGTTTGGTTATGTTAGTTTAATTAAAGTTGTAATAATTAGAAAACGTTATTTTCCCATTCCCAGTTGAACCACGCTTCTTCTTCAGCTGAGTATATATATATGCTTGCATGTACTCAGCAGGGCACGTGAAATTTGTTATGAAAATTCAGTTAGTAGTGGATTGAATCTGCAATTCACTTTATTCCTCACCTCTTCTCTCTCTTTTTATCATTCCCCCCCCCCCCACATTTCTGTTACTTGTGTGAGATTATTGCTAGGTTTAGCTGGATTCAGCTGAAATTGACTGCAGGAAATCAGAGTTGGAGTCCCAATCGTGACAAATTGGTATTAGAGCGGGCGTATAATACTGGGTAATTGGAAAAATGGATACAAGGTCGAAAGTCACTGATGAACATTTGAAGAAATTGGATCTCGAGATAGCAGGTTTGAGTACTAGCTTCAAGGTTGTTACCGGTAAATTAGAAAATAAGCTTGACGCAATGGGAGATACTATGTTGGATCTGAACAACAAATATGAGAAAATTGTGGCATTCATGGCCCAAATTTCTACTGAACTGAAGGCCAATCAGAAGAATAAAGGAATGGAGGAATCAATGGGCGATTTGAAATTTGGGAATGAAACCTACACACCAGGGACCAGTGGAATAGAAACTAGTGTAAATTCCAGGGGAGAAATGAAGGGGAGTGCTAGGCTACCTAAAATCGATTTTCCTCATTTTAGTGGGGAAGGTCCTCGAGAATGGCTATAGAAGGCTAGAAAGTATTTCCAGTTACATCAAGTTCCAGAGGAGCTTAGGGTGGGAGTGGCAGAGATGTACCTGAAAGGGAAGGCTGACATCTGGTTTGATGGATTCATAGCCAGCCATCCAGGAGCCAGTTGGAATTTATTCTCTGAGGAAGTATGCAGGAGATTTGCCGAAACCACTGGAGAGGAAGTGGTAGAGATCTTCAGCAAAATCAAACAGCTGGGATCCATTGATGAATATCAAGAGAAGTTTGAAGAACTTAAATCACAAGTGATGTTAGCCCTACCACATGCTCCTGAATCATATTACATTGCTGTGTTTACAAGTGGATTGAGAGGGAAGATTAAATCTATGGTGAAGATGATGAAACCAAATTCCCTAGCCAAAGCATTTGAGATAGCTAGCCTGCAAGAGTCCACCATTCAAGCCTTAAACAAGTACCAAAAACCTAAGAGTTTCACCCCTAACAAATGGAACCCCTACCCTCCAAAACCACCTGAAGAAAACAAACCCAAAGAACCATGGCCAAAAACCAGTAAGCCCCTAAACAGCTATAGAACCATAACTCCTACTGATTTTCGAACCAAGAGAAGCCTGGGGTTGTGTTACAAGTGTGATGAGAAATATACTGCAGGGCATATTTGTAAGAATAGGGCCTTGAACTTTATATTGGTGGATGAGGAGAGTGAAGGTGAAGGTGGAGAGGAAAAGGAGGACGAAACAGATGAAGATGAAATAATGGAGAAATCAATCAGTGCCTTGCCTGGGAACCCAAGGCACAAAACCATCAGAATACCAGGAATAAATAGATAGTAGCAGCACCCATAGTTTCATAGATGAAAAACTGGCTAAAGAGTTGAGCTACCCTATAGAAATATCTAAAACTATGACGGTGAGAGTAGCAAACGGTGAAAAGCTGGAGAGTAGAGCTGTGATTCACCCACTGGTTTGGAAGGTACATCAATGGGAGTTCCAGTATAAGATGGGGACCTTAAATCTTGGGGGAAGTGATATGGTACTGGGGGTTAATTGGATGAGTCAATTTGGTCCTATCCTGTTTGATTTCATACAAGGATATGTCCAATTCTGGCACCAGCAGGAAGAAATCACATTGAGGAGTGAGAACACAGAACCTCGTGTGAGGATGATGGGAGTGGAAGAAATGCAAAGTCTATTCAAGGGGCAACACTATGGTATGGTTGGGCAATTGTATTCCATCACTGAGAAGGAAGTGGAAGAAATTCCAAACCAGATCTCAGAAGTAGTCAGACAATTTTCTGGGGTATTTGAGGAACCAAAAGGGTTGCCACCTCCTCGATCCCATGATCACCATATTCCCTTGAAAGAGGGCGCTCAACCTTTCAAAATCAGGCCGTATAGATGCCCTTTCATACAAAAATCAAAAATCGAAAAACTGGTTAAGGAGATGCTAGATAGTGGCATAATCAGGAATAGCAATAGCCCTTTCGCATCCCCAGTCCTCTTAGTCAAGAAGAAGGATGGGACATGGCGTTTTTGCGTGGATTACAGACAGTTAAACAACCTCACTGTCAAGGATAAGTTTCCCATGCCTCTGATTGATGAACTTTTGGATGAATTAAATGGGTCGAAGTTTTATTCTAAAATCGACCTCAGGGCGGGGTACCACCAAATCAGAGTCACAGAGGCTGACACTCCTAAAACTGCTTTCAAAACTCACCAGGGGCTATACGAGTTCAAGGTAATGCCCTTTGGCCTCACAAATGCTCCTGCCACCTTCCAGAGTCTTATGAATGAAGTATTCAAGGACCAGTTGAGGGACTATGTGCTGGTATTCTTTGATGATATCCTGGTTTACAGTAAAGACATAACCTCCCACTGCCACCATCTCAGATCAGTACTAGAAATCCTTCAAAAGCACCAGTTATATGCAAAAAGGTCTAAATGTAGCTTTAGACAAACTGAAGTAGAGTATTTGGGCCATATAATAAACCAACAGGGGGTGTTAGCAGATCCTGTAAAAGTGGAGGCAATGAGACAATGGCCTTTGCCAACTAACCTTAAGCAATTAAGGGGGTTTCTGGGACTCACAGGCTACCACCAGAAGTTTGTGAGAGGCTATGGAATCATAGCCAAGCCTCTCACTGACCTACTGAAGAAAGACAACTTCCATTGGACAGAAGCAGCTGATATCGCCTTTGTTGCATTGAAAGAGGCAATGAGTTCTACCTCAGTGCTGGCTTTACCTGACTTCAGCCAACCTTTTATAATAGAAACTGATGCTTGTCAAAGTGGCATAGGTGCAGTGCTAATGCAAGGAAGACGACCCTTGGCTTACCTGAGCAAGGCAATTGGGATATGAAACCTGGGGCTATCCATTTATGAGAAGGAGTTGCTGGCCCTAGTGACTGCGGTTTGCAAGTGGAGACAATACTTAGAGGGCCACCATTTTGTGGTAAAAACTGACCACCAAGCTCTCAAATACTTACTTGAACAACGGATTACAACCCCACTTCAGCAGAAATGGCTCACCAAACTACTTGGCCTCAGTTATGAAATCATTTACAAAAGGGGGATGGATAATGTGGTGGCTGATGCTCTTTCCAGGAGACATGAGGGCAGCCCTGAATGCTCAGGGATTTCAGCCGTTACCCCTGCTTGGATTGAGGAAGTCATTGAGAGTTATAAAGGAGATACGGTAGCAGAAGAGAAAATCCAATCACTGATAATAGACCCCAAATCTGACACTGACTTCAGCTATGAAAATGGACTACTGAAACACAAAGGGAAGATATATATTGGGGCTGGAGGTGACATCTGGTCAAGGTTAATACAAAATTTACATGGCTCTCAAGAAGGAGGCAACTCTGGCATTCATAATAGCCTCTATCGAGCAAAGCAATTTTTTTCCTGGCCAAAGATGCATAAGGAAATCAGGCAACTGGTGCTGCAATGTGAAGTGTGTCAGAGGTGCAAAGGGGAGCACGTTTCCTACCCAGGACTGCTACAGCCATTACCCCAACCCCTGCACTAATGGAGCCACATAAGCATGGACTTCATCGAAGGGTTGCCCAACTCAGGAGGAAAGAATACCATTCTGGTGGTGGTTGATAGGTTCACAAAATATGGGCACTTTCTGGCTATGACTCACGCTTTTTCAGCTTCAACAGTGGCTCAACTCTTCCTCGACAATATCTACAAGCTACATGGGATGCCCCAAAGTATAATATCTGATAGAAACAAAGTCTTTACCAGCAAATTCTGGCTGGAACTCTTCCATCTGCTGGGAACTAAGCTCCACTTCAGCTCTGCCTACCATCCTCAAACAGATGGGCAAACGGAGAGGGTCAATCAATGCCTGGAAATGTACCTACGATGCTCAGTTTATCACCACCCCAAGCTGTGGGGAAAGTGGTTGGCCTTGGCTGAATGGTAGTACAATACCACCTATCACACTGCCATTCGAATGTCTCCATTTGAAGCCTTATATGGAATGAAAGCTCCTCAACTAGCATTGGGCCCCTATCAACAATCAAATGTGGCTGCAGTAGATGACTTGCTCCAGGAAAGATACAAGCTGGACCATCTACTTAAAGAAAACCTCTCACAAGCCAGGGCTCGAATGAAACTCTACGCTGATAGAAATCGAACAGAAAGGTCTTTTGTTGAAGGAGACTGGGTTTTCCTTAAGCTACACCCTTATGCCCAACAGTCTATCGAACGCAGAGCCAATCATAAACTGGGAGCTAAGTACTATGGCCCTTATTAGATTACCAAGAAACTTGGGGAGGTGGCTTATCAGTTGGCCCTACCTGGGGGAGCAAAGGTTCATCCTGTATTCCATGTTTCCTTGCTGAAGAAACAAATTGGGGATAAGATCATACCCATTATGCAACTACCTGAAAGGCATATTACTCCCCATCCGGAGCATCACCCTCTTTATGTGCTGCAAACACGATCAGTCCAGCGAAGAAATCATGTGGCAGAGCAGTGGCTTGTGCATTGGTCAGACTCTTCCCCAGAAAGCGCCACTTGGGAGGATGCAAATTGGGTCAGAAAGCATTTCCCTGATGTTGGATCTTGGGGACAAGATCAAAGTGAGCGGGAGGATTGTTACGAGGGAGCTACCTGGGGCAAGAAAGGTAGGAGAAGCAAAGGAAGAAGACCAACAGCAAAACCAAAAGGAAAAGAAGAAGAGAAAGAAGGAACTGAAATACCGAACAATTGAAATTGGAATGACGTCGTCTGGATACTAAGCAAACGGTGTCGTTTGGTTATGTTAGTTTAATTAAAGTTGTAATAATTAGAAAACGTTATTTTCCCATTCCCAGTTGAACCACGCTTCTTCTTCAGCTGAGTATATATATATGCTTGCATGTACTCAACAGGGCACGTGAAATTTGTTATGAAAATTCAGTTAGTAGTGGATTGAATCTGCAATTCACTTTATTCCTCACCTCTTCTCTCTTTTTTTATCATTCCCCCCCCATTTCTGTTACTTGTGTGAGATTATTGCTGGGTTTAGCTGGATTCAGCTGAAATTGACTGCAGGAAATCAGAGTTGGAGTCTCAGTCGTGACACCCGCATCCTACGATTTCGAAAGCTCAACGAGGAAATGTACATTTTCCATTTCAAAATCAATTGTTGTTTCTCGCTGGCCACGTTCTTCACGATGAAGCATCTACGAAAATGGGGCGATTTTTTGAATCTGAAGTGCCAATTTGAGTGGTTTCTACTGAAAGCTACTTGAATGTGAAACTGAAAATGTTGAAACCTCCATTGTTACAGATTCTTCTCACTCGTATAGGAAGCGGCGAAGATGGCTATTTTTTTTTTTTTGATACCCAGGTCTCCCAGCTTAACCAGACTAAATCCTGGACCTCTAGCCACCGGTCCCTCAGCTACTCAAGAGGTAAATCGCGGGTTATGCCCTTTGTAGGCTCCCAGGTTCCTGCACTACTTATACTCCTGACCCCGAGAGAGCTCTCATCACTGCCTTCCA
>CAIGRT010106995.1:0-21173 GCA_903798405.1 Fraxinus platypoda | reverse complement strand
CTTATTCGGTTCTTCGTCTAGACCCGAGACCCGATCCAAACACATCGGTTCTCGATTCGGGTACCCGTTCGGGTATTTAATTTATGAAGAACCGCTCGGTTCGGTTCGGGTTCGGTTCGGTCCGGTTCGGGACTTTTGGACATCCCTATGACAGATGACTTAATTTCTGAACAAGAATCACCACAAACATGGCACTCATTGTGTTTACAGAAGATGTGCCGCAAGGAATACTTTATTCACAGAGGACTAATAAAATTCAAGCTTCTGTTATGCACCTTACCACCTGACAGTTCAAGAATAGATCTCTGATTATGAAATAACTAAAGTAGACATTTATTCCCGTTAGTGAATGAAGTAATCGCATTTCTGAATCAACCTCTTAATTATATCGCAATCTTTCTTCAATAAATAGCAGCAGTTATCAGAGACAGATGCATAGACTAATACGAAAGGTTACTGGGGATTTAGAGTCTCACTTTTCCAATCACAAGTATTTGAGGAGCAGATTGGACTATCGGCCAAGTTTATGTAATTAAATCATTTCTAAGTGGTACCTTTGTGAATTGCTTTAATTAAATCTAGTAGCTGCTGTATTATTTTTTACTTGTTTCAAGTAAAAGAAAATCGCACACACTCAAAGAGTCCCAAACATCTCGTCTAAGCCTTTCAAGATGATTAGATAGAGTATTGGACAGAGTTGAGAACAAAAATAAGCTAAAAATCTTGTAAATTATTTATCACCTACAACAATCTTTTTTTATCACAAATAGTGAAACTGAAGAGACCATTAAGCTAGGAATAATGACTGGAAAATTACACTAACCTAAACATTAACCCTCAAGCCATCTACCTAGGAACTGAATTAATCAAATGAGGAAACAAAATCTTCACTCGTAAACGAAAATTCAGAACCGATAAAATCAATAGCAAAACCTAACGAAAACCAACATATCATACCAAAGAAAGTACAGCGATGCGATGCCGAGCGAATTCGAAAACGGATCTGAAAGGGCAAAAAGAATACACGATGAAATTTAGCACATCAACCGTAGAGAAGAAGAACCGAGCGAAAGTCTGCGATATTTTGTTGATTTTACAACATCATCAGAGATAAAAATGGAGGAAATTTGTGGGATTCAGGACACAAAAACGCGAGAGAGAGGAGGGGAAAGAAGAAACCGAATGAGAGAGAGAGGAGAGAGAGAGAAATGTCGACAGAGAAATGAGGTGGGTGAAGAAAGGATGAGTATGGGAGTTTGCGTGTAAGAATGGAGAGAGAAAGCTTATAGAAGCCAAAAGAAAGAAGAGAGAAGCGTACCGAGAAAGAAATGGCAGGAAAATAAATTGGTTGGGCTCAGCTTACATGACTCTACTCCAAAACGGCTCGGCTGGGGTGGCCAAATGGCTTAGGAACAGTGCAAGTAAGTTTCCTCTTTTATATATTGTAGGGAATTCTTCACTTATGACTAAGCAGTGCAATGCATGACGAAGAAATTTAGAAGAACATATTTATTTATATATGTTCCCATCTTTGAAATTGTTCAACTCTTCTGATTATACCTTTTTAGGATAGTTTTTTCTTTTTTCCATTCTTTTTTTCTCTGTGTTATGTAATTGAGTGTGACAGGATTCAGAGAGTCAATTTGTTTTAGCTGTAGAGTTCTACTGGACATCGTTGGACTTTCTTGTTTATTTTTGCATTCACATCTAATTAAGGTGACTTTTATTTTTTTAAATGTAATATTCACTCATCACTCATCATGATTGGATAAACTGCTGGTAAAAGGCAACCTTTCATCTGGGAGATGGTCGACCCCTTGGTGGTTTAGATTGTGGCANGAGATGGTCGACCCCTTGGTGGTTTAGATTGTGGCAGTAATAAATAATTTTTTCTCTATATTGCGTTGTTTTTATATTTGGCTCTATATTAATTGTGATTTCCAAAATATGGGGTATGCTATTATTTGTTCCAGTGAGATTGTTTTCAAACAATATTGATACACCGTAGGATTATCATAATTTTTTACACTGCCTACACTGAATACTTTTACTATATCGTTGCGAAGTTCACTAACTAGATGCATTTGTGTAACTGAGAATGTAGCTGCTATCATCGATGGCTACTTGTTTGCTTCATTTTTTACTCTATTTCATTAATAGAGAGAGATTGCTTGTTGTCAAGCCTTTGAAAAATGAAGCCGGACCATTTGATGATCAATTCCTTTCTTCAGGTTGCTGATGCTCTGTATTATAATGCACCCTTGGCGCTCATTGTTCTGCAAAAGCTTAACATTGCAACAAAAATGTTTAATTTTTGGTTCCAAATGTTGGAACAGACTAAAAAAAGTGAAGTACGGGCTAATTTTAAAAGGAATGCACTTGTTTAGGTTTCTTTCTATTTTCTCTCCATCTTCTTCCAGAAAGACTTGCTTAAGGATTCATATCATGTTAATGTATGCTGCTTGGGCTTAACTTCATTCATCCCTCTCTCTGTCGACCAGTTGCCGAGAGAGGCGTTGAAATTTGGATATATGATGAAATTATCTGTGCGATTTTCATATGTTTTTCTTGTTGCAAAGTTTATTAATATTGTTTCATCGGAATCAAATAAAGTTTGTAACAGAGAATACAAGAAGATCATAATCAAAATTATCTCGAAAGATTCAGGGGATTCTCGAGTCCTTGTACACTTATCAAAACAAAATTTATACAAAACTCATGCAACGCACGTGACATCAACTAGTACTAAAAAGTATATCACTTCACCCTAAAAATATTTACAAGACAAGAAAAAATTGAAAATTTTCCATTTAATAATTTATAATTTATCTTCACTATCTACATACTCTCTTGTACGTATAGCCTACAATTTCCCATATTCATGGTCCTATTATTTGACGATGCTATTCTCTCCATCACCATTTTGCTCGCCACATATATTTATCTATGTTGTTACTCCGAAATCTCCACATCAGCGAAAAACCTATTTTTCCAAGAATGATCTCTTCGGATCCATCTTTTTTATCAACTCCGATTTAACTTAGCACAAACACGGAAGCCTTATTCGACTCGGATCTTGTTATTGCTCTATGGTGGTACCATAATGAGAAATGTGTACTTATTTTTAATGGTCTTTAATATAAAGAACTAATTATTTTCGAGACATTCTTTCATCAAATTATAAGTAAACTTATAAGTTATTGTTTTAAGCTTCAACAAACATGGCAAAAATAAGAAAAGAAAAGGTGTGTCGCTGCTCTCCTTAACTCTCATGCACTCTCACTTTCATCCCCAAACGCTCTTGGAGTGTGTACTGCTCTCTCACCCACATAATAATCTCTGTGTATTTACACACATTTTATCTCTCTATTGATCAATCAGCAATTAGCAATAAAACGAAAATACATAGAGACAGAGAACATATATATATTTAGGATTTAATCAACTAGACCACCCTAGAAAACCTAACAATGAAACACCACCACCACAAAAACCTGCCGTCCTCTGCCTCTGACGCCGCCGTGTCTTCCTGCGATGCCACCCCTATGACGTTATCATTGACGTGTTCATCATCGCACCAGCAATCCCCTCCTCCCGAGAAGCCTTCCGTAGCGGTCGAGGATCCGTCAAGGGACTTGGCGTCCAACTCCGCCATCGCCACGACGGCATCTTCGGAGTCCGTGGTGGTGGAGCGGCGAGGGGACTATTCTGCTATTTGCAAGTGGACCATCGCCAATTTCCCTAGGATCAAGTCGCGCGCCTTGTGGAGCAAGTACTTTGAGGTTGGCGGCTACGACTGCCGTTTGTTAATCTACCCCAAGGGGGACTCGCAGGCGCTGCCTGGTTACCTTTCCATTTACCTTCAAATCATGGACCCCCGCAACACCGCCTCTTCTAAGTGGGATTGCTTCGCCAGCTACCGCCTCGCCATAGACAATCCCTCGGATCCCTCGAAGTCCGTGCACCGTGACAGTTGGCACCGATTCTCCTCCAAGAAGAAGTCCCATGGCTGGTGCGATTTTGCCTCCCTTAACTCCCTATTAGACCCTAAGCTTGGCTTTCTGCATTCCTCGAATGATTGCATTCTCATTACCGCAGATATCTTAATCCTCCACGAGTCCTTTTCCTTTGCCCGTGATAATTATGATTCGCAGTCGAATAACGTGTCAAATATGGCCGGGAGCGGGGGTGTGGGGCCAGTTGTAGGGGATGTTTTGAGTGGGAAGTTTACTTGGAGAGTGCATAATTTTAGTTTGTTTAAGGAGATGATAAAGACACAGAAAATAATGAGCCCTGTTTTCCCGGCAGGGGAGTGTAATTTGCGAATTAGTGTTTATCAGAGTATTCTTAATGGAGTGGAGTATTTGTCCATGTGTTTGGAGAGTAAGGATACAGAGAAGAATGCAATGGTGTTGGATAGGAGTTGCTGGTGTTTATTTAGGATGTCAGTTTTGAATCAGAAGCCAGGTAATGGTTCGAATCATGTGCATAGGGATAGCTATGGGCGGTTTGCTGCAGATAATAAGACCGGGGATAACACGAGTTTGGGGTGGAATGACTATATGAAAATGACAGATTTCATGGGGTCCAGCTCAGGGTTTTTGGTGGAAGATACGGCGGTTTTTAGCACTTCATTCCATGTGATTAAGGAGTTAAGTAGTTTCTCGAAGAGTGGTACATTAATTGGCGGGAGAAATGGTGGCAATGTGAGGAAAGCAGATGGGCATATGGGGAAGTTTACATGGAGAATTGAAAATTTTACACGGTTGAAGGACCTTTTGAAGAAGAGGAAGATTACGGGGCTTTGCATTAAGAGCAGAAGGTTTCAGATTGGGAATCGGGATTGCCGACTTATTGTTTACCCCAGAGGTATGTTGTGTTCATTTACTATGGAGGGAATGCCTGTTGTGTTCAGACAATATGGTAGTGGCATCTGAAGTTCATTTTTGTCCTTATATTGATGTGAAAAAATGGTAGCAATATAAATATGTCGGCATTTGTTGTTCTCTTCCCCTTATGCTTGACCCCACACATCAGTCTAGCTGAAAGCATGTGGTAGCAAGGGCTTGTTTGCTATCAACTGCTGAAAAGTGGAGTACTGGATCAACAGAGCCCTATTACTTGTACTCTGATTGAGTAGGATATAGCTCATCTTATATGTGTTGCTCATGCATCTAAACTTCAGTGCTAGTAGAACTTGCTGCTTGAACATCATGTTGTTTGTTATTCTTAAGCTGATCTATATGCCGTCTTGACATTATGAGCAGAATTGTGCAACAAGTAAATGGATCCATAATATATATCTATGGTTAAAGGACATTGTCTTGATAACAAATTTCAGATTCCCATGCACGTCATCCTTGCATTTGAGATATTAACATATGTTTATATGGTCACATGTGGACTAAACTAAGTGGCATAATGGACATATGGACTGCTGAGGCTAGTAGTTCCATTATTTGATAAATGAAAAGGGATATTACTTGTTCATATAGCTTAATTGAGATTTCCTTACATCCTACTTATGCTGTGCTTAATGGTATCAGGGCAGTCTCAACCTCCATGCCACCTTTCAGTATTTCTTGAAGTCACAGATTCTCGAATTGCTAATGGTGATTGGAGTTGTTTTGTGAGCCATCGTCTATCAGTTGTGAACCAAAGGATGGAGGACAAGTCAGTCATGAAGGAATCTCAAAATCGATATTCCAAGGCTGCCAAGGACTGGGGCTGGCGCGAGTTCGTGACACTCACTAGTCTCTTTGATCAAGACTCTGGATTTCTAGTCCAGGACACTGTTGTCTTCTCTGCTGAGGTTCTTATACTGAAGGAGACGTCCATAATGCAGGACTTCACTGATCAGGAAACTGAATTGGGAAATGTCAGTTCTCATTTAGAGACTGTTGGTAAAAGGAGTTCATTCACATGGAAGGTTGAGAACTTCTTATCCTTCAAGGAAATAATGGAAACACGGAAAATATTTAGTAAATTCTTTCAAGCTGGTGGATGTGAGCTTCGGATTGGTGGGTGGCTTTTCCTCAATCTTTCCTTTTTAACATTGAAACTTTTGTAGCTTTTCTTGGTGTTCATTCTGATGACTGATTTTGAGTTTTCCATCAACACCATCTTTGTTCTTACAGGAGTTTATGAGTCTTTTGACACCATATGCATATATTTGGAGAGTGACCAATCAGCTAGCAGTGATCCTGAGAAGAACTTTTGGGTCAAATACAGAATTGCTATAGTGAATCAAAAAACTCAATCTAAAACTGTTTGGAAGGAGTCTTCTATATGCACTAAGACATGGAACAATTCTGTTCTTCAATTCATGAAGGTGTCTGATATTTTGGAAGTTGATGCAGGATTTCTTGTACGTGATACAGTTGTATTTGTTTGCGAGATCCTGGACTGCTGTCCCTGGTTTGAGTTTGCAGACCTAGAGGTTAGCAATTCATCCATTTAGCATCATAATCTGCTACCTTCCTCTTACCCCCTTCGAAGAAAAGGAATTTTTTTCCAAGTGCTCTAATATCAACTTTGTTGCTATCAAATTTCTTCTACAATTGGACCTTAGCTAACAAAGTAAGAATCCCACACTTATAGCGGATTGCCCAGGGAAGGTTTTGAAAGGCACGTGTTGTATTTTGTTTCTCTTCTTTTCACACATCAGCACCGTACCTCTAATTTTGGAAAATAAATCATAGACCTTAACGAAAGGAGATAATGTTGCAGATGCTTTGGCTTAGATGAGTTGCCAAATTCATCTTGAGCAATTCCTTTCTACCACTTCAACAATTGCCACATTGCATATAAATATACATGCCATAATTCCACATTTCTTGGGGCTCCAGGTTGGACGGAATTGGAGCACCAAGATCCCTACAAGAGAAGAAATGAATATTAGGACCACAGATTAGGGTTCTCTTTTATTTATTAATTTTTCTGTAGGGAAATAGATATCTTCGGACTACAGTTGATTTAATAATTACCGCCTGAATAATTGTGATCTTGGAAATCAACAAATGCGTTCCTTAAGAGGCTGACTGTTAAACCTCCTTTATGATTGTATATCCCCTTGAATTATGATTTTTACGTGTCAGAAACAAAAAACAGAAGGAACCAAGGTAACTGATAAATTAGTATTTTGACTTGGCATGTTCACTGTAGCTCGTTTTATTTATTACTCAGTGCTTCTTGAATCAACTATTAGTATTTGATTCTGTTGCTTTGTTTGACCCTTTATATACTGGTAGCTGGAACTATTTATATATGTATGTGTGTGCTTGCTCTGGTGCACGTGTGGGAATTGGGAGGTAGTGGATGAATTCATTGCTATCTGTGGGTGTAATTTTTAAAATAAATGCACTTTCTTGTATCCTGTTTTCATACAAGAGTTATTGGATCTTTCGTAAAATGATCTTGGTAGAAAATTTGAAGTTGCATCAGATGATTCCATGTGCTATGTAGAATTATTTTTGCTTTTACTGCACACAGGAAATTTTATTTGATTCTATCATTAATGCTTGTAGTAGTTAAATCTCGACTCGTAAACAATTATTTTGGGATCTTTAAGCAAGTCTGAGATTCTGAAATTCTGACATTTGCATTTGGAGTTTATTAGCTGCAATGATGCCTTCAAAATTAAGTGGAAATTTTATGCACACGAGTTTAAGCAAAAAATTCTTGAATGAGCCTAAAATGATCTCATTGAGCTCTCAGCCACATTTAGCCTTTGTGCTTGTTATATTTTATGTTGGACTTTATGCATTATATGAAGTTTTGAGACCTTCATTTAATCAATTGCATATTTAAAATGATAAAAATATTTAGAAGATGTTTATGATTATGTCAACATTCTATCTTAGGCCGTTTTCTCTTAGAGTGTGTTTGGGACACATTATTTTGAAAGAATGTATTATTGAATAGTAGATTGATAGAGAATGTGTGGTTAACAATGAAGTGTTCATGAACGGGAGTGAGAGCATCACCGTCATGATGCTCAGGGTGTGTTTGAGCCACATTATTTTGGAAGAATATATTTTGGAATAGCAGATTGATGGAAAATGTGTGGTTGAAAAAGAAGGAAAAGTTATTGATGTGAGGAAAAATATTATTTTATTAAAGAATGTGTGATTGAAAATGAGTAGAAGAAAAAAAAAAAAAAAAATAATGTGTACCAAACAGAGCCTTAATAAGACTTATCATATTCCGTTAGCTGGCATGAGCAGTTCGTATACTGATGCAAAAATTTGAAATGAGTGCCATTTCTTACTAATGATATTGTCCCAAGTGCTTCTTGTTTCTAAACTCTGTTCCTGTTTCCATATTGATCTCAATGTACCGGTGTTATATCCTGGATTTCCTTTTGTCAGGTTTTGGCTTCTGAAGATGACCAAGATGCTCTGACAACTGACCCGGATGAACTCATTGATTCTGATGACAGTGAAGGAATAAGTGGAGATGAGGAAGACATCTTCAGAAATCTTCTTTCTAGAGCAGGGTTTCACCTTACTTATGGAGATAATCCTTCTCAGTTGCAGGTCACATTGAGAGAGAAACTTCTCATGGATGCTGGGGCAATAGCTGGTTTTTTGACTGGACTTCGTGTTTATCTTGATGACCCTGCAAAAGTTAAACGCTTGCTCCTTCCGACAAAGATATCTGGAACTAATGATGGGAAGAAGATTAATAAGAATGACGAGTCTTCTCCCAGTCTGATGAATTTACTAATGGGAGTAAAAGTTTTGCAACAAGCAATCATTGATTTACTTTTAGATATAATGGTTGAATGTTGCCAACCCTCAGAAGGAAGTTCAAATGATGATTCTTCAGATGTGAGCTCCAAACCTTCCCCAGATGGCTGTGGAACAATTAGTCCACTGGAAAGTCGTAGAGATGATGGAGCTACAGAATCTGCCCAGCTTCCTGCACGTGAGAGATTAGATTCAGGAATCGATGAAACCATAAATACATCTGCTGTACAAAGCTCAGATGTTAATGGATCTAATATACCCACTAAAGCTGATCCTGGACGGCCTACTTGTCCACCAGAAACATCTGCTACTGATTCATTTGAAAATCCTTCCTTGCGGTCCAAGGTATCATGCTATATTATCTTTAACAATGAAATTCTTAGTTACTTGGTATAGTATATATTGATGAAAGATTTGTCTCATGCTAAGTGGCCGGAGCAATCGGAGGAGCTTCTTGGATTGATAGTGAACTCATTGAGAGCACTTGATGGTGCCGTTCTACAAGGTTGTCCAGAACCAAAAAGAAGGCCACAGTCTGCACAAAAGATTGCTCTTGTATTGGATAAAGCTCCACAGCATCTACAACCTGACCTAGTTGCTTTGGTTCCGAAATTAGTTGAGCATTCGGAACATCCACTTGCTGCTTCTGCACTTTTAGATCGTCTTCAGAAGCCAAATGCAGAACCCTCACTGCGTTTGCCTGTAAGGAATCTGGGACTGATAACTGCATTTTTGTTGCTTTTAGATTACTTCAAGATCATAGGTGGCATCCAGATAATGTCATCTTTGTTTGATTAATTTTCACTGCTTATAGTTCAGCTTTGACTCTTTGTTCCTTAGGTTTTTGGGGCACTTAGTCAGTTGGAATGTAGCAGTGAAGTTTGGGAACGTGTTCTTTTTCAGTCATTAGAGCTTTTGGCTGATTCTAATGATGAACCTCTTGCGGCGACAGTGGACTTTATATTCAAAGCTGCATTACATTGCCAACATCTTCCTGAAGCAGTATGCACGAATGGAAACTAAATCTATTTTCATAGCCTGATTTCTCTTTCTGCTTGCTTCCTTTGAGCATGTCATTAACTTCCGTTGGTCTTTGTTGTAGGTAAGGTCTGTTCGAGCCAGGCTAAAATATTTAGGCACTGAAATCTCTCCATGTGTCTTAGATTATTTGATTGGAACCGTAAATAGTTATGCAGATATTGCTGAAGCTATTCTTCGAGATATTGATAGTGATGATGATTTTGGTGATATTCCTTCCCCAATCCCTTGTGGACTTTTCGTATTTGGTGAAAGTGGGTCTAGTTCTGAAAGACTGCATATAGTGGAAGAGCAAGCTTTCCGTGCTAGACATCATTTTACTGACATTTATATCCTAATTGAGATGTTATCTATCCCTTGCCTTGCTGTTGAAGCCTCTCAAACTTTTGAGAGAGCTGTAGCACGTGGAGCTTTTGTTCCTCAGTCTGTAGCCATGGTCTTGGAAAGACGCCTTTCTCGGCGTTTGAATTTGAATACACAATATATTGCTGAAAGTTATCAGCAACCGGATCTAGTTGTAGATGGAGAAGCCCTTGAGCAACTAACGGCCCAACGAGATGATTTCACCTCAGTTCTTGGTCTTGCGGAGACATTAGCACTCTCTAAGCACATATGTGTTAAAGTGTTTGTAAAGATGCTGTACCCTATGTTGTTCAAATGGTATGCTGATGAGTCTTACAGATTTAGAATTCTAAAGAGACTTGTCAATCGTGCTACGAGTACTACAGATACTAGTCGTGAAATAGACTTGGATTTGGAGATTTTGGCAATCTTGGTGTGTGAGGAGCAAGAAATAGTTAGACCAGTGCTGAGCATGATGCGAGAGGTTGCTGAACTTGCAAATGTTGATCGAGCAGCTCTTTGGCATCAGTTATGTGCCAGTGAAGACGAGATTCTTCATGTTCGTGATGAAAGAAAAACCGAAAGTGCAAGTATGTCTAAAGAAAAAGCTATTTTGTCTCAAAGGCTGAGCGAATCGGAGGCTACTACTAGCCGCCTAAAGGTACGTAATATCTCTTTCTCCACTAATATTCCAAGCATATATATGTGTATGTGTGTGGAAAAGAAAGATAAACATCACTGCTGCTGATACTTACATGGAATGGCAGTCCGAGATGAGGGCTGAGACAGATCGCTTTGCTCGAGAAAGAAAGGAGCTTACAGAACAGATACAAGAACTCGAGGGTCAACTTGAGTGGGTTCGCTCAGAACGAGATGACGAAATCACAAAGCTTATGACAGAGAAGAAATTTTTTCAAGATCGTTTACATGACGCGGAGACACAGCTCTCCCAATTGAAGTCTAGAAAGCGTGATGAATTGAAGGTTTTATATTTTTATCTTGTTTTTGTACTGTTTTTTGGTCATCATTTGTGACTTGAAATGTTCTTGAAATCTTTTGAAAGATAAATGTTACAATATGTTTTTTATTTGATAACTGCTTTTAGAGAGCTAACTCGGGGCAGTGGAAAAGGAAAGTAATTTCTTTTGCATGGTTTTTTGAATGGGAAATGATCTTTAAACTTTGATGGGGCATTTCTTGGAAACCCGTGTTTAAATTGAATAAAATTTTCTGAAGTGTTAAATGATCTGGGGTCTCGATTCTTTCTCTGACATTCATAAATGATAATAGAAAAAAACGGCTCTCTTTCGCCGGCCCACTTTTATCGCATTCTTATGAAGGCTTAGGACTTGAGCACTATTGAATCATTTTGTTGATGCTTTGCCTGACAATAAATTTTGAATGTCTCAGAGGGTAATGAAGGAGAAAAATACACTTGCTGAAAGGTTAAAGAGTTCTGAAGCAGCACGGAAAATATTTGATGAAGAATTGAAACGATGTGCTGCAGAAAATGTCACTCGAGAAGAGATTCGGCAATCACTTGAGGATGAAGTTCATAGGCTGAAACAAACAGTTGTGCAAGCTGAAGGAGAGAAGCGCGAGAAGGAGGAACAAGTTGTTCGATGTGAGGCATATATTGATGCAATGGAATCCAAATTACAAGCCTGCGAGGTTTTTGCTTTAAACTCCTTTCTTAATTCGCATTTTGTTTTTCAGATCCTTGATCATCTTTTAGTTATTTTTGGTGCTAAGCCAACTAAAAACTTTTTGATTACTTTCACTTCTATCTTGCACTCTTTTGAGGAAATAATTGAAGGGAATGAATAGTCTGCCTCATCTTTGGGTAAATTCTCTTAATCTAATTTTTAAGTTTCGAGGAAATAATGGAGAAGGTTCCTATAAAAAAAAAATCATCCGGTTTTGATGCCCTTGTGTAGTTTCTTCTAATGAAGTGGTTTTCTGGATGGATCCTTCGTCAAACTTGTTACTTGATTTCTCCATAGATTAGATGACAACAATTGATCTAAGGCATGAAATTGTTGTACTTCAAATTGGCATCTTCACAATGACCAGTGAATGGATTTTCCATTAACTTGAAAAGGCAGTTAAATTGTAGTGATACCAGGTAACACCATATCCCTCTATTGTCGTCAAAAAGTTAATTGTCATTATTAGTTCCAAACATTTTCTAGAGCTTATGATTTTTTACCTTTCCTGTTATGTGATTTTGGCTTGTTTTCTGGAAAGTGTAAAATTGACATCTGAATGGTTGTTGCTTGTCTACTGGGTTCTGACATCTCTCTTTTGACAGCAATATATCCATCATGTCGAGGCTCAGCTTCAGGAAGAAATGTCACGACATGCCCCTCTGTATGGTGCTGGGTTGGAAACTTTATCAATGAAGGAGTTGGAGACATTGTCACACATTCATGAAGAAGGACTTCGACAGATTCATGCCATCCAGCACCATAAAGGAAGTCCAGCTGGCAGTCCTCTTGTAAGTCCCCACAACCTTCCGCTCACGCATGGGTTGTACCCAACTGCTCCGCCCCCAGTGGCGGTAGGATTGCCCCCATCAATAATCCCAAATGGAGTTGGGGTCCACAGTAATGGACATGTAAATGGTGCGGGTGGACCCTGGTTCAGTCGGTCTTGAAAATGGGGCTACTTCGTCCTATGGCAAGATTTTACCTATGAACAGCTCGGTAGCATTACAAGATCCTTATCTATTTTTGAATTTTTTTGGCATTTTGGCTGGTGGGCCTGTGAGTGTTCGGTACATATTCTTATGCTACCTGGGCATGCGAGTCCAATAGAACTAACAGTTGCAAATGCCACATTTGAGTTCATCCTTTGCTTAATTTAATTGAAATCATCTAGAAAGTTTTGTTTCTACTCATCTAATTCTTTGCATTTTCTTTTATTATCCTGTCACCCCTCCGTGCTCATGCGGGTTTTAGTCTTTTAGCATGCCTTAAGATTCATCCATGGTTGAATTGTTTTGGTTTTTACAATAGAATTGCTTGCCACGGTGTGAGGGGTATAGACACAGAGTGATCCGGTTTTAATACATATTATGGTAGTGAACGCATTTTTTATTTTATCTTTTAATCTTTCTTAACTCTAAGCTGGTCAATAAGTTGAGATTGTGGTCATTTTGCTTAAATTTCTTAATATTTTGAAATCGAGGAGGGCCTCCCTAGAAGTATTTTTTAAAGTACTTTTAGTAGCCTGGAATGCCTGTGTAGTCTTTCTAATGCGAGGGCTTTCTTCCATCAATATTCTCTAAACCACAACATATGGTTGTTCGCGGGATGCCTGTTAACTTAAATGTGGAGGGTTAATTATGCGAATGGTACATGATCATATGCCCTCCGTACAAAATTTGACACATGCCAATCAAATTTAGCTTTTGTTTGATAACCATTAAAATAAAGTTCTTTTTTTCTCAAATTCATTTTCAACCATACATTGTTACAATAAAATATTTTGAACGTAAATTCAAAAAAAATTTCTTACTTTGTATCCGTACATTATTCAAAAAATTATTATTTCAAAAAATTCTTTTTAATGATTGCCAAGCAAGGGCTTAATACGACGGACGTCAAGCCTATGCAATAGTTAATTTTTTCAGAACTACACGATTAAATGCATAAATGGTACATGAATTTCAAGAATTGTTTCAAAATCATAGCTAAATTGGATTTCGTTCCAAAAAATAAGTGAGATTTACAAAATTGTTTCTTATGAACGGTACAAGAAGTTTGTACCTTGCCCTTGTTTCAAAATTCTGCGTCTAAACGGGTTAAAAACTCTTGTTACTGAATTTTATTTTGTTTCGTATTAATCGTTTTAACTAAAATTTGATTTCATGTCATTGAACTTAGTTATTTCATTGCAATTTGATCATCCATCACACGCTCAAATTTTAACGGATCAATTCAAAACAATATAAATTTTAGTCATCAACATAAAGTTTTGGTAAAAAGTTGAGTGACACCGTCTACTCACATTTTAAATACGATTTAGATAATAAATACAGACGAAAGTTCAACAATTCAGCGCAAGTAATATTGGAGTAATTATTTCAGTGAGGACATATTTTGCAGGAGCATCGACATACATGATGAAATAAGGAGGGTCATTAAGTTAGGATTTAATGAAAGATTATTTGAGAATAGATTTTGTGAAAAACGAATTTTTGGAGAATGTGAGGTTAAAATATAGGAAAAAGTTATGGATCCAAGTGCAAAATTATTTTATTGTGGTTGAAAATGAATTTTGAATGGCTTAAGTTGTTACTATCATAAATGTAAGGAGGAAAAGGTTCATGTTGTTATCAGCATTATATAGATAATTATGATGTACGATCAAACTCTTAAAATTAATTGAATCAAATTATTGAATCTGTAATTCAACTTGTATATTTTGTAATCTGAAAAAGAAAAATTTATATGATTAGTTCATTTTTATAAAAAAAAATTGACTAGGACTTTACTATAGAGAATTACACTGCCTATGAACATTTATCCCACCCTTAAATTTAATCTCCTAAGCCATACGGAATGTAATATCATATGAAACACATCAAACCTCTTCACTGGCTTGTTTAGCACAAAATGTCTCCTTACAGCCCTGAGTCCCTCCTTCAGCCTCGTATACTCGTCTTCCGACACGGACATCAGAATCTCCTTCAACCTAGGAATTTCCGAAACATCAACCTGTATCGAAAAGGCCTCCCATCTTAACACATCACTGAAGGGCAACACATAGTGATCAGATAATATAACCGGGATGCATTCAGCGTAAATGGCCTCAACAATTCTTGGACTTGCAACTTCGTACCCACTAGGACATAAGCAAAATCTCGACTGTAACATGAAGTCGTAATAGTCTAGATCTTTAGGAAGGTACTCGTATACACTAATGTCTGAATCCCGGTCCTTCCAATGTTCAAGGAGGATCGGCCTAATAGGGCCGTGAACTCCACCAGCAAAGAATGCGAGATGTGGCCTTGAACTATTAAATGGTGGGGGATGGAGCAGCTTTGAGGGTACTTTGCCACCATAGAGATGTATTTCTGGCAAGCTCACATCTTTCTTTGGATTGAATCCTTCAGAAGAATTGGCATTGCACAATACCCGAATTGATGTGTTGTAGAGAAGTGCATTGCCTTGTGAAGTGACGGGCCCCTGGTACAATTTAAACAGCAAAATTTCATCATCTTTCTTTAGTACAGAAAATGATGTATATATTGATCATGCAACACAATTTTGAATTAAACTAGAGATCAGAGTATAAATCAAACGGCTTAAAAACATTGTTAGCCAACCGGTTTATAGCATTGTTCCACTTGGTCTTCTTATGGTTCCAAATTAGTCACGTTACTCATTTTCATTTTTGTTTCATTATTGAATTCATCACACACTTTTTCATATCACGTGAACATTACGTTAATTCAGGGTAGATGGGGTGTCTAAATTGCAACAAAAGTAAAAGTTCTATGACCGAAGTGAAACATCACTATAAATTTGGTTGTACTAAATGTACATAATTGTTTACATATATATAATGTGGCGATATATGATTAGGTTGGAATTTTTTTAATCAAATAAAAATAATAATTTCTACTCTCTTTTTGACACCTCATCTGCATGTGAACAATTATTCCTATAAATTTGGCTGAGTAACAATGTTTATAACCCTAAATTGAACCAAATAGAATTGGTTTTTTGTGGACTATATCCATGAAACACCAGAAAGCTTCTATTCAAATAAACCATATGAACAACATTAATAAACTAAGCCCTGTTTCTAAATAATTAGGATCGGCATTCAAATACCAAATGAATCAAGGAATTAATTGTGCTTACCCAATCATGGCAGGAAACCATGAAATGATCAGCTCCTTGAGTTTTATTCCAAAATGAGTGTTTCCTTGAGATTATTCTCACATAATCAGACACGACCTCTTTGAGTGGCGTGACATTGTATGTGTTAGGCTGGTAGAGGTACTTGACCATCCACGTAACACTAAAGGGCATGAAGTAAACATGAGCAGCTTCTGGATTTCTTGTCCTGAACCTATTGTTACCCTGTTCCATCTCATGTATGAACCTTCCTTCACTTGTGTATATATCTTTACATGGCCCATCATGTACTATTGGTAACTCTCCTTCTTCATACACATAAACCTTGAATCTTCTTTCCATTTCCTCATAACTCCTGCATTTGAAGCATGCTAATAAGTTCCAACAAGTTTAACACACAATGACACAATATCAAAGCAAATGCTTCGTTCTTCCGAAATCTTCAATTCTCAAGATGGATTAGATGGAGTAGAGAAAAAGGACTAAAAATTTATGGGGGAAAATGGTGCTGTTTGTCCCTAATGTATTCCAACAATAGCTAGAGGGTCCTCAACCGCTATAAAAGAGCAAAAGGGTCTATAACCTTTCATTGTAGTTGCATAACCAGTCTCTGATAACAAGAATCATACAAATTTCTGTTTTCTTCACGTGATTCTTTGCATATCCAACTCTATGAAGCTACGTTTTATTTCCTAGAAATTGGAAGTGAAATATATTTTCTTGAGGGTCATGTAATGATTTGACTAAGGTTTGACCTATTTCTGACATTCGGGACTGATAGTATAATTACAATGAAATATTAGGGACCAACTTGCTCCTTTTTAAAGGCACGAAGCCATCTTGTTACTGAAACTTAAGTAGGGACCAAAGGTACAATATTCCTAATTTATTGGGAGTAATTCCTTAAACTTTTCAACCTGCAAGGTACAAGTTTCAAACCATCTGGTACAACACTTTTATTTGTACGATATTCATATTGAGACAACGAAGGAATGGAATTGATTGACTACCAAGTTATTGAAAAGAATGATAATTTTGACGCCATCCAGCGGTGAACTGTTTATACTACAAGAAGGTAGCAGAATGTACAACAACTAATTATTGCACCAAATAACTGCCATATGTGATATGCCTGGTTACAATTGAAGGAATTGAATGATTTTCTTGTTCCCAGTCCTGAAATTTGAACGCTCATAATTGCTAAGAGGAAATTGTCCAATACTTTAAACAGACAGGCGGAAGCATATCATTTATGAACTATAATTCTATTCTATCACATTCAATTTGCATATATCCTTACGTTAAAGATATAATCGATGACTTTTTTATTGTAAATTATAGTCTATATTTTTTAGCAAGGATACATTTAAACTAATACAGAATTGTTCAAATTTTTTTACAATAAGTCAATAAAGAGAAAGTATTATTCTAAGTATATTAATTTCCATATTAAAATCTTCTAAACTTCTAAAAGTTAACAAGTTTTTCATGAAAATCGATTCATACCAGCTAATAATTTGGAGTCATGTTATCTAACTAAAATCTGGGTAGGATTCAATTAATGCCATTTAAGAAAGAGTGAAGAGATCTTGCATTTATTTTATGTTATTATTGGAAATCAATCTTGTGGACCAAGCAAATTTCTTGATGTGGTGCCTCAAATGGCAAATTGAATGTCATATCAAAATGCAAAAACTAGTGTTTGTGGTTAAAAAAATAGTTTTCTTGTAGTGCGCATCATTTAAAGAAATTCGCCTTCTTGAAGAATAAAGCAATTACTCTTTAGATGGCAGGATCTGGACCATGCACCATTCCCTTGTACAATTATCATTGCAAGCTATAGAAATCATGACATAACAATAACAAATAACAAATAAATATCTTCCCAATAAAGAGTCGACTAAATAAATTATTTACTCTATTTCACTGGAATCATCTCTACTTCATCTAATACTAGACTCCATATTTAAAAAGACTTTTTATTTCATAAGGTGAAGAGCAAGCAAAACCGGAAAAAAATAAATGTTAATAAAAAAAATTATCAAAATGCAAAATTAGTGTATGAAGTTAAAAACCTTAAATATTCACACTAGAACAATTTAAGTATATAAACAAACAAAGAAATAGTTATAAAATAAATAATTACTTTGGTTGGTGGGACAATGAACTATTCTTAAAGTAGATATATGGGATTCACAATTTTTAATGTTTTAGAAATAGTGCTGGTGGACTATTCCGAAAGTGGATTAATTATAATTTTTAATATTTATTGGAACTACAACCGAAGTACATAAGTCTGGAGAGTGCACGCTTCACTAGCTTTGAGACGTGTGCCTCAAAAAATTACCTCTCACACTAAGTGCATTGAGATATTTTATTTTCTCACTCTGGCAAACTATAAGGTGGACATCAATCGAGTATTTTGGGCAATGAAAAGACTAAATAAAATTTGACGTTTTTCTTTTAATTTGTATTTAATTAGATTTATGTCCAAAAATATGTCTCTTTTCAAAAATGTAAACCTTTAAAGACGGTAGCCGTCCATCAGCAATGTTTATCACTATCAAGCATGAGTAATAGTAGCCGGCCTTTTCAGTTTTCCACAAAATGCAAAAACAATAGAGTGGAGGGAACAATGAGTGTGCGCACTACTCTCCATGCGTCAATTAGAAGACTCTCCCTTTCCCTCTTAAAAATCAGTAGTAAGAAAACTGAGTGTCTTGGAAGGAAAGGTGTCACAGCACACAAGGCCCTTCCAATTCCCCTTGCATACATAATTACATATCAATTATCATAGTACAAGAAAAAATTTGTACTCATATTTCTCATTCAATACGTAAATAAATATTTAAATTTGTAGTATGCATGTAAATAAGAATCTAATCCCCCACATTACCAATAAAAGTTTTCAAGTAATTCCATACGTAAATAAATATTTGAATCCTTGCATTTCACGTAAATAAGTATTTATATGCACGGGAAAAAAAAATAATATATGCTTGAGAGTGATTAATTCAAAATTTAAGTGATTATAAGTTATGAGCCTACTACGTGTCTGGATAAAAAATATGTTTTGACTGACTTAAATTATATTTTAAATTTATTGAACATGCATAAACCGATTGATATCTCGTTTGAAGCACATACATGTAATGTACATGTGTTCTAACACTTCTAATACATAAAATGAATTAATTTCTTTTATAAACTTGCTCACCGATAAAACGCATTGGGGTTTCGGTAAATTTGGCCGGAGAGGAGATCATTATTCTTGAAGATTACTGATTTGTTTTTTATTGAAGCTGCTTTCCGAATTGCTGCTCTCACGTTACCCAGTACTTGCTCCAGTTTATTATTTTTCCTTTTCTGCATTTTCACATTAATGCAAAGAAAATTCATGAAATCTCCATAAATTCATGAAATCGTAATCACACAAAAACGTGTTGAAGGCTTTAAATGGTGAATACTGCATATCAATGGCCGATCATTAATTCATGAAATCATCTCGATACTACTAATTCACACACAAAAACACGTGTGCAAGGCTGTAAATTCAAAATATGATGAACAATTCAGCATTGTAATCAAGTAAAAAAAATGCTTTGCAGGTAACTAACAACTTCACAACTACACTAAATCAAACCACAACCAAATGAAAATCGCGAAGAAATTAAACTTAACTAAACATAAATATAGTTTAACAATACATAAATTCATTCACATAAATAAGTACGAGTAAAAGCATGAAATGGTATTAATTAAGATTATTGTGTATAAAACGGCATCTCTGTATTAATTACACATACATGCTTCGCTGTATTCGTTAATTTCACACGAATGTGCATACAAATGCTTTTCTATATCCGTCAATTACGCACACAGAGAAAGATAGTGGAGATATAGATATATGGGATCGTGATTTAAAAATACTTACGGTAACAATGGCGGTAGAATTGAATTTAGATGAAAATTCGGAGGAAAGAACAGCTCTGGATTCACCAATATGCGTACGTGCAGGAGTTGTAATCAATTGTACTACGGGTATTTTAATCTCTTTTTCTGAATTCACATAGAATGATCCAATTCCATTTTTATCAGAAACACATCCCAATACAAACACAATTACGATTGATGCCACAAAAACAGCAGAGAGTACAATTGATACAGAAACTTTATCGCTCTTCATCATTACCTTCACTGCGTGTATCTGTAGTTGTTTATGCTATACACGCATGTATATATGTATTTATACGTGTATGTATATATCATCGCACACTGAATTTTTTTGGAAGGGAGACTGAAATTTATGGCGGAAAAAAAAGGCAGTGAGAAATGGTGATGTGGAGTATGAACTTGAAGCAAGTGAAACGACGGTTTTGACCTTGAAAACTGTTGAAACTGAAAAGAAAGTAATTGGGTTACCAAAATTGCGTTTGGTTATAAATGACACTTAGCTACAAATTAGCAGTCGATTTGTAACTCAAAAAAATGAGCTGGCTTTTGTTTTATTTCACATTTGTTCAAAATTTAGCCCTTGTTTGGAGTGAATTTTAATCTTGATAAAAATTTAGGCCCCGTTCGGGAGGGATTAAAATCCAATTAAAATTGAAAATATGGCCGTTATTGGGTCTCACTCGTCTAATAAAAGTCAACAATAACGGCTATATTTTCAATTTTAATCCCTCCCAAACAAGCTCTTAATTTAAAGTCAACAATTAATTTTTACCCCATATTTCATGGGACCCACAACTTTTCAACTACATATTTAGGCCTTGTTTGAGAGAGTTTTTAATCAAATTAAAATTGAAAATAAGTCAACAATAACGGCTATATTTTCAATTTTAATCTGATTTTACTCCATCCCATACAAGCTCTTAATCATTTTTTCTCAAAATCTAATGTTGAATTGTGATTTCCGTTGAGTATTGGCGATTTGGTTAAAGAGACCTTGAAAAAATCTAAAGATGGACTCGTTGCATTTTGACTCACTTTGCGCTCATCTCTCAGCTCCGGAGGCACCGCTCACGGGCGCGAGGGCGTTGCTCGAGCACAGTGACATCCAGCCCTAGCCTATTTCACAATTTTGTCGAATTTTAAGATGTTTATTTCATCTAAAGCACTATAATTAAAGTTGTATATATACTTCACGACTTGTTGGCTCTTCATAGTATTA
>CAIGRT010106994.1:0-10364 GCA_903798405.1 Fraxinus platypoda | reverse complement strand
GAGTGTGACAAATGTGTCTACATCAAATACACCGAAAATGATTGTCATTTTATGTCTTTACGTTGATGACATGCTTATTGTTGGCAGCAACGGTAAGATGATTAAAATTACTAAAAATATGTTAAATTCAAGATTTGACATGAAAGATATGTGTTTAGCTGATATGATACTCGGAGTTAAAATTAATAGAACATCAGATGGACTCGTTCTAAACTAGTCATATTATGTGGACAAAATTCTAGAAAATTTCAACAAGGATGATACTGGCATGGCTAAAACATCGATAGATACGAGTCAGCATCTATCTAAAAACAAAGGCGAGAGTGTCTCTCAAGTAGAATACTCTAGAATTATTGGAAGTCTGATATATTTAATGAGTTGTACAAAATAAGACATAGCATATATAGTTAGTAAACTGAGTAGAGACACGAGTAATCCACGAGCTGACCACTGGAAATGAATAGTAAGAGTACTAAGGTACTTAAGATATACTAGTAATTTTGGACTGCACTATACCAGATATCCAGAGGTCATTGAAGGATATAGTGATGCAAATTGGATATCTGATATAAAAAACTCCAAGTCTACTTGTGTATTTGTGTTCACATTAGGAGGTGCATCTATATCATGAAAATCCTCAAAACAAACAGTTATAGCTAAATCTACCATGGAATTTGAGTTTATAGCTATAGACAATTGTGGTGAAGAGACTGAGTGGTTACACAATTTCTTAGAAGATATTCCAAGATGGTTGAAACATGTGCTAGCAATTTGCATACATTGACTATGTAAGATCAAATAATAACATTGCAGATCCGCTAACCAAATGATTAAATAGAGAGTTAGTTGGAAAATTATCGAAAAAAAGGATTTAAGCCCTTGAACGGATAAGTTAATACAAAGGCAACCCAACCTAGTTGACTGGAGATCCCAAGATTTAGGTTCAAAGGGACAACTTAATTGTAAAGACTTAATTGAATCATTGTGGGGATATGTTACCCCATGTCCATTCATATGATGCAACAGTAATTCCCATAAGGATGAATGATAAGAAATAAGTTTTTAATGATTTTTATGTGTCGAAAATCGAGCGACGTAATGCATGTTACTTGCAATAAGAAATCACATATGTGAGTGAAGTTGGGCATCTTCTAAGAAAATTGTATAAGACTTAATTCTTAGGAACTCTCGCAGAACCAGTCACATGTTCATGGCAAAAAAACTAACATAACAGTGAAAACTGAATTGTGTTAGGAAGAATTCTATGTAGAGTATATCATCTTTTACATAAAAGACAGAACAGTTCAAGGACATCGTTTTTACTGGTCAGTTAGTAAAGTAAATATTCTTAGAAGGGAAGGTTCAAAAGGTAATACCTACCTATCCTATGCATGTTTCAACCGTTGAATTATATTACCAAGTCTTTATGTATTCTGTTTCTCTGTCCCTCTCAATTTTCATTCATGTGGGGGATTGTTGGAAAAATAAATAAATTGAAGGTCTGACTTTGATATAAATTTTAAGTGGAACCTGTATGTTTATTTTGGAAGATCATGATTGATTCGCGTTCTCCTCCATGAGAACATTGAAATCATATATTTACTTGTCAAAAATGATGTTCGGATGAATGAAAAATTGAAGCTCAAAGTGATAAATTGAAAGATGTTTTGTGTTAGAGGGAAACTAGTTTAAAGTTATCCCACATAGGAAAATAGATAAAGGCGTGTCTACTTTAAATATGATTGCACTTTAAAAGGGTATAATCATATGTAGTAGAGAGGCTCTCTCAACAGATCGAAATAGGCTTCAGATAGGAAAATAGATAAAGATAATGACCAATTTAAATATGATTACACTTTAGAAGTGTGCAATAATGTGTAGCATAGATGCTCTCTTCACGTGCGTGCATAGGAGGGTGCAAATCACGGATCGAAATAGACTTCAGACCTTGTACTTGTGTACGGATGCGACCTACGTACACAAATATCGGACCGAATGGACAAAAAATTGACTCTTAAGAAGGTCCACGTTTTGCCTTTATTTGATTATTTTTCCAAATAAAAAAAACCTTTGAAATTCTTTTAACTCCTGAAACTCATGTGATTATGTCTGTATTAATGGAGAGATTAACAGCCGGGTTAATAGCATAACTCCTGGCCTGTTAATTCTCAATTACAACATATTTATTTAGTCATCTCCCTCCCTTACATATACGAAAAATTACTATTATCTGCATAAAATTTTATCTCATATCTGCATAAATTAGTTTCACTTTCTGTCAAGGTCTTAGTGGTGATAATGTTCAGATACTGAGTCAGTAGCATCTGCAGTGTTCAGACTGTACTGATTTTTCGTTGTATCTTGAGAAACAGACGTTCAAATTAAACCTCAAGCACTTATGGGGAAGAGACAAATCTGTTTTAAGGAAACTGTGTTTACGCAGGCCTCGGTTCCAAAGTTCACTCGCTCTTTTATTATTTCCTGCAATTTTAGATTATTATTTTTAATGTAATTAATAAAATTATTTAATCTGTAATATTTTGGCTAACGCAGTTTTCATTTGTTCAAATTACTTGGACTTGAATTGACCGTAAGAATTGTCAAAACTGAATACTCGTCAGGTTTTTACAGAAGGGTGATGGGGTGTGAGTGCAAACCAGCGAGAAGAGCACCAATTTAAGGTAGGGTAAGAGTTCCAACAACCCTAAAAGTTCAAATCCCCTTTTACATAGTGGAGTTTTCTATTCTTTTGCAGAAAATGATAGCTTTTTTGGCTCAATGCCCGCTTAGCAAAGGATTTATTTCTGGTAGGGGCGTACGAAAGTACCGAATCCAACTGGCCTGTTTGGTTCCGAATTGTTTAGGTTTTAATTGGTTCGGTAACTAGAACCAAGAATCGGCCAGCTGGTTGACCAGTTCGCTTGGTTCTAGTACTCGGAATTGAAAACCCGAAATGAACTATAGATTTTTAACGTGTTTATTTCAATCATAAAAATATAAATCTTTCATTACCATTATGGATTTTTTTTTAAGCACCAAATAATCAGCCTTTTATTGAAGTTATCGCGAACACGAACGAGATGCAATCAATCCAATTGTAAATAATTGGAGAAGTACTGATGGATGCTGGCTCATGAATCACCCTGATTCCATTTCTAGGAATGAAGCGACGCTTACCACAGCTCACATTCCGAAGTAAAGCTACAATTGGTCTTAAAACATCAGTTTAAGTTGCACTAATGTGATATTAAATGAGAGGTATTATTAAATGAATCACTTAATTCTATCTTTCATTGAGTTTATCACTCAACGTCACCTATTCCGGTATTGTAGCACGAGTGGTGCTAGATAACATTATTCCAAACAAAATAGATGCATTAGGAGGTAAACTAGAATCATCTTGCTTTGCACAATCCGGAAGGGAATCACACTCGATTCCGGTACTTCGTTTTGGAACCGACCAAAACTAAATTTGAAATCAATTTTTCCATTGATATTCGGTTTGGTTCAGTTATCGTGCCTACTCCTAATTTATAGTTTTAGCACCCGCACAATGTCTCGAAGCCTAATGAGTTATTTGGGGATCATATTAGGATAGTTGGACTTGGTGCACTTTACAAGTATGAATAATTGTGGCCCCATCAAGTTATCTTGATGGTTGGAACTTACACACACATCTTTGAGTAAACTCTAGACAAATTAGCTCCTTGAAATCTGTCTAGACAAGGAAGACGTTTAAACATGTTCACATTTATAGAATTTCGGATCAGTATCCTACTTATTTCTGAGTGAAATTTATTACATTTTAGCTTTTCTTGAGCAGATTTGATGATATCCCCAAATTTTCCTGTTATTCTCATTTTTATAGTGCAAATTGGAATTATTTGGCGCTGGATGAAGAGGGCTTCAAGATCCAAATAAGAAAACTATTTTTTTCAGGGAATCAAGATTTACCAAAAATCAACAGTTAAAAAAGATGATTTTACATCACTGTACCGATGATATGTATGATTACATATTCTTCACTCCATCTAAAGGCTACTTCTAATTTTTCAATAAATACAAAGACGGATAACAAACAGGATCAACAATCCATTATTGTTGTACGACTCACATCTTATTTGTGCAAACTTCTTTATATTATAACCAATCACAAGAAGTAAAAGGGGAGCATGGAATTCGACCTGTTTGGCGAATGTACTCTGCATTTGCAGCAGTTTTTTCAGCCTGGCGATTTTTTCTAGCTTCTGCAGCAGCACGCATTTCCTCCGATTTTTGTGTTGCCATACCGATCTTCTTCACCATCTTTGCTTGAGCTTGCGCTCTCATTTGCTCAATTTGGGCCTGAAAACGAATTTTTGTTTACATTTTCAATACCGAGTGCTCCTTTCCATGTTAGTTTTGTTCAGTATAAGAGAAAACATGCAAACACGTCAAAGAGAAATGGACGTGCAGAAAAGCAAAGCTAATTCAAGACTTTAGTAAGCACACAATATTAAGCAACCAACTTGAAGATGAGAGATGCACACTTAGTTTGATCTACTCAATGAAGTTCTGAAAAGTATAAATAAATTTGAGTATTATCGAACCAAGTAAATGAATAACAGTATATTTTGCCGCTTTGGCAGAACTAAAGAACGTGCAATAAGGCTTTTCGCAGACGGCGAAACTCAAAATTTATGAGGTAGCAAAAGGGTGCTTTATAAACAGTGATTCTTAAATAATTTGTAGTTGGCACAAAAATCCACAAAATCTCAATATGGTAAGCTAGCTCATTTAAATACTCGTGATCTAGTTAGACATGGTTTGGCAGTCCGATGCCAAGGATACAACATAAAAAAAAAAAGTGAAATCTCATATGAAAACCCAGTTCATCAATTTACATGTATCAAGTTAGAAATAGACCGTGAAAAGTGATGTTGATCAAACTATGAACATGGCAGCAAGAGATATGAAAATTTCATAGAATCTAAGACAATTTTATGTTAAATGCTATAATATATATATTTTTTAACCTTTTATGCTCATGGTCTTATCAGTCAAGTGGGAGTAAATTGGCTCAACTCTTCTTGAGAGAATTGGCCCTCACCCTGTTAATTTAAAATCTAGTGCATGTGCATGTGCATGTTTTCTTTTTCTTGTTCTGTATAAATTGTAAATTCATTTCTTACTAGTATCTCCTTTTTTTCTTTCCTTTTTTTTGGGGGGAACTGCGACAATCCGTTTAGAATTGCCCTCTAGACAAACAAATATTTGGCTAAAAACCAATAAAATAGGAGGAACCCGGAAATTTTTGAAAAAAAAAATGAAAATGAAATTCTTTGATCAATTTTTTATTGTAAAATCTCCCCTTATATATGTGTGTGTATTAGTTTTTTGAATATTTAATATTACATAAACCAAATTATACAATGTATGCCATATTTTCTTATTTTCAATGTTCCTAGGTGTTAACGTGGTCTGGGTTGAACATCCTGGGGGTAGAGCGGGGGGTCGGTACATGATTCTTTATTATGTGAGATACAGGAAAAAGGGTTTAGATTGTCATATGTTTATTAAGTGAATTTCACCTGGAAATGGATTAAACATGAGTATTCATTTACAGTTTATCTACATAAACCTCAAACTCGAAATGAAGTTAGGCATACATTAAGATATCTATGAACAAATTGGCAGTATCCTATCATTGATTAAAATCAGTAAAATATAACTTGGGGGGTTCTATCATCCAATAAAAAATCAAGAGGTCATTGAAAGGTTTCTCAAAACTTTGGAGAATTTTTTTTTTTTACTATGATGATGTAATATTGTATTATATTATTATAGATGCAAAAAAGATGGAGAACTTTGGTACTAGGATGATTTCAACATTCTGAATATACAGATTTGGAATACAAGGAAAAGCAATTGTACCTCTATTTTCCTCATCTCAGCTTCAAGCTTTGCCTTCTGTCGACTTTCCCATGCTTCGATTTTTATTTCTTCTCGTTTAAACCTAAAAATAGGAAATGATTCAGTCAAAGCATGGCATCCATTACTAACTTTTTACTAGCTCAAAGAATATCCAAAATAAAACTGTTGGTGTCAGACTTTAAGAGGAACCTGGCAGCATGTTTGGATTTCTCAGCTTCTTCCCATGCAGCTGCCCGGTTTTCATATTCCATCCCTCCAAGATCGTTAGAATCGACGGTTTCATTTCTAGAATTACCTTTCTCTTTCTCATCCTTACTTGCCCAAGCAGCAATATTCATCTTACCAAGTTGGACACCAAGGGCTACGATTTCTCTTCTTGTCTTGAGCTTTTGATCTTGATCAGACAATTCTGTTTTCCCTTTTTCAGCTGAAAGTTTCAATGAATTATCAACGGAGTTCTGTATCAGGGAGAGTGCTGGCTTTCCTCTTCGAGGAGTGGATGGCATAGAAGAAGTTGGGCTACGAAAAGGGGTAGTGGAACCTACAGGAGTAGCAGTCCTTGAAGGCTCTTGACTTGGAATTGGAGTCATTTCTGTTCCCATGTCTCTCATTGAAACTGATCTTGGGGCAGGAACGCCTGCATGATTATTAAGAAGTCAACGAGGGAACTGGTCTAAAAGCTCAGAATTTTTTATTTCTTTCTTACTGTACTTATATTACTCCATCAATCCACAACCAAATTGTAGGGCAATCAAGTGTCAGAAGCCATCTAAGAACAACAGCAATAAAATATCTGTATTAAAATTTTCAACAATTTTGCCTCATCCAGAGATTGAAAGTAAAACTAGGACCGCAGGAGAGCTCATTTCTAGTTAACCCTGTTTGCTCTAATGACATGGATGAGGCTTGATACTCCCAACAAATTAAATACGCAATTGTTACGCAATTGTTTGGGGCCAGTAAAACAGTATCCAGATAAAATTGGCAACATTTACCAGTGTACAGCTTTTTATGGACATAAATCTAAATGGATTTCACTCTATTTTGCAAAAGAGTATTACATCAGAGGAACTTCAACATCTTGCATTTTTTATTTGGCCAAGCCTCGAGTATCGAAGCCAAATGAAAAGGTGTGTTTGACAAACTGAGCCTAAAATATAATTTAGGGGATGATTAAAGCATTTCATCACCTGTAGTATCTTCTGTCATGGTCTTTGGGCAAGATGAACCCATGGTTTCCACCTCCATCAAATCCTTGCTTTCAGGGCACAAATCGATTAATGCATTCATTCCATTTCCTTGACCTGAAATGGGTTGAGCTCCTTGAGAAGCAAAAGCAGACTTCCATGCCCCTGTCTGTAATGCAGGCTGACAGAAATCAACACGCTCGATAGATAACTTATTTTCAGAACTAGTGGACTCTGGGGCAACTCTCACTATGTTAGCAGCTGATACCCGGTTTACTTGATTGTGTATGTTGGTCTTCTTCGAGTTATTAAATTGAATATTTTGCCTATTCATAATCCACTTCTCAGCATCATTCCACTTGGATGGCAAAGGCCTTGAGAATGATCTATTCGCAGGATGGTGCAGTGATCTCTCCCCTTTATGAAACTCAAAGCTTGAAGTACTGTCATAATCAAGAATCTCATCTTCATATGTCCTCATAGGTTGTAATGAACAAAAATTACTGCCATCGCCCACTGAAACTAGCTGCATTTTGATGCTGCCCACATCCTCATTTTCCCTCAGCATGAGTTCCTTTGGTTGCAGAAAATTACCATCACCTTGGCTTGCAGCTAACACTGAACTACTGTATTTTATCGGTGGAACTTCTGAACCTGAAGCTGCAAATCGTAGTGCATAGACCCTAAATCAGCACTATGTTTTGTTCAATCAAAACCAACTCATTGTTCAGTTTTATAAACCCAAGTTACATCCCAACAAAAATTTAGAGATCTTTAATTAATCTTAAAGCATTTAATTCCAATTAAGCGCGGTTCAGCAAAAAAAGCGCATTTTCTTGGAATACTTCTAAGCTAATCAAAAACAGTTCAAAGGAGGCCTCAAGCCTCGTGTTGATCTGGTCCTACAGTACATACAAAAATAATAATTAATTAAAGATTTGAAGCAGATATTAATATGGGCAAAGTAATCAAACCTTCCTCCTCAAAACATCCACTTCTGGTGGCCAATAACCGGTTCTTCAAAAATTCTGAATCCTCAATCCTGGCAGGAGATGTTCTCGAAGAATTACTATTTGATCCACCCTTTTCCCTCTGATGGTGAGGTCCCATTAGCTTCATCCTCAACTTACTTGGAGATATTATACCAGTCTATATCATCAAACAACAAATTCAAAATTTAATGCAGGTTTTTCCCAAATTGAAACAACCCACTAAAGAAAGATTCAAACTCTACAACCAAATCAATTGTTTCGTATTAATCTTTGAAGTTCGACTCCAATGATTCAAATGCATTTGTGTGGATATCTATGTAAATTGGATGTACAGAACAAATCACATTCTTACCTGAACTTTGTGCACCCTCTCGTATTCCATGACACCTTCTCACACACACACAATCTTGACGAGAGAGAGAGGAGACTTGAGAAGAAGCCAAGGCTCTATGAAGACAGTTGTGCAGAGCTGAGACAAATTACGAATAAGATTTGGTGGGAGATTTGCGATTTTTTACCGATGTTTTGATCCTTCACTCGCATATTTGACTAAACTAAGAAGTAAAGTAACCGATGAAAAGAATTATATTACTTATCTATAATGAATTAATTTATGTCACTTATTTTAAAAATAATATAATAATTACTTTTAAAATGACTAAGGACTCGTTTGACATAACTTTTACTTTTGTTTTTGCTTTTTGCTTTTAAAGGAAACTATCTTAATTTATGTTTGAAAACTAATTCTTAAAAGAGTTTCCTATCCCCTATTTGAGCCACATTTTCATTCTTCTACTCATTTTTCACCACACATTCTTCAATAAAATAATATTTTCCATCACATCAATAACTTTTCCTTCTTTTTCAACCACAAATTCTCCGTCAATCTAGTATTCTAGAATACATTCTTCCAAAATAATGTGGCTCAAACACACCCTTAGGGGTGTATTGGAAGAATGGATTATGAAATAGTAGATTGATGGAGAATTTGTGGTCGAAAAGAAGGAAAAGTTATTGATGTGATGAAAAATATTATTTTATTGAAAAATGTGTGGTTGAAAATGAGTAGAAGAATGAAAATGAAAATTTTAATGTGTACCAAACAGAGGCTAAAGCTTTAAATGCAGTTTTCGAGTCCTAAACGAATTCGGATGACCAAAATCTATCGTATGTCATAAGGCTGTGAGTTCTACTTATCCCGTCGTTCTCTTTTCGGAATAGTATTATGGGTCCAAATCGGAGCTTGACTACCACATCTGCACTATTTCATTTCCTTTTCGATTCAATTCTTCTTCAATTCATTCAACCATTTATTTTACATCACACCTACGTACCAAATAATACTAATACTAATAACAACAATAATAATAAAGAAAAAGAAAGAAAATAGACAGGGTTTTCATTTTCGAATCAAGTTATAGGGCCAGAAAAATTTGACAAAAAAAATTACATTTTCCCCCCATGTACAGAAATATTCTCACATAATTTCACCAGAAAACTCACAATGAATGGACCCCACCGTGTATTTAAAAAAAATTCCGCTAGACCCACGTGTGCGTGTGTGTGTTCTGATGAAATTCTGTGACTTGTGCTTATGTACAAACAGCAAAGCTCAAAAAATTATTATAATGTCACGTGATATTTTATCATTGAATTATTTAAAATATATTCTATTTTTTCATCAAATCATCTTCTAAGACTTCTATTAACATGTCATCTGTCATTGCATTGTCAATTATTTCTTACAAATGACATAATCCTTTATTTCCAGCTTCATAGTACAGATTGTCATGTCGAGAATATAAGAGTGGGGAGCAGGGGTGCCCTCTTGGGACAACAATGTCATAATTTCACACAGCAGCGCAGCATGGCCCCCTGTACGGACAACACTTTCATTTAAATTTTTTTTTTTTTAATCGTTAACTAATATTTATAGTGGAGTAATTGTTATTACGTGAAAAGTGCCGACCACTATAAACACATACTATTTTCATGTTTGAGCTCCTTTTTCCCTTTTTTTTTTCTTTGACAAAAATATATTTTAAAATGGTAATTTGATGAAAAATTTGTGGTTAAAAATTTTTAAATTTGTGGTTAATATTATTTTATGAAAGAACATGTGATTGAAAATAAGAAATAAAAATATATTTTAAAAATAATGAGAATCAAATAAAGGCTAAATGTTCATAAATTGTTAATTTCTACCATTTTTCAATCACGCACTCTCGTCTGATCTCACTTTTTACAATATCCTTGCAATAATATGCGTAAC
>CAIGRT010106981.1:0-17797 GCA_903798405.1 Fraxinus platypoda | reverse complement strand
ATTTGTACTTTTTTCTGAAGTTAAAGTATATACAGGCTAAAATGATAGAAACTAAAAATAACCCAAACCCATGCCTCCCTCCCTTCTCAAGAACGTTGCAAAAAAATTTGTACTTTTTTCAAAGAACGTTGCAAAAAAATTTGTACTTTTTTCCGAAGTTAAAGTATATACAGGCTAAAATGATAGAAACTAAAAATAACCCAAACCCATGCCTCCCTCCCTTCTCAAGAACGTTGCAAAAAAATTTGTACTTTTTTCCAAAGAACGTTGCAAAAAAATTTGTACTTTTTTCTGAAGTTAAAGTATATACAGGCTAAAATGATAGAAACTAAAAATAACCCAAACCCATGCCTCCCTCCCTTCTCAAGAACGTTGCAAAAAAATTTGTACTTTTTTCTGAAGTTAAACTATATACAGGCTAAAATGATAGAAACTAAAAATAACCCAAACCCATGCCTCCCTCCCTTCTCAAGAACGTTGCAAAAAAATTTGTACTTTTTTCCGAAGTTAAAGTATATACAGGCTAAAATGATAGAAACTAAAAATAACCCAAACCCATGCCTCCCTCCCTTCTCGCCTCCCTCCATTCAAAGTTGGCCGAAAGAGTGGCCGAGGAATGGGCTTCTACATAGGATTTCAGGTACATAGTCCACATTATGTCTCTGGCCGAACCAAGGTTGATTTTTTTCGATTTTGGGTTTATTAGTTGAAATTGGTGTTTCTATTGAGCTTTTGTTTTAGTTTTCTTGGTGAGTTTGTTCTACAATTAGTGGTACTGAAATGCATGAGACACTTTGAGTTGGGGAAGTAAAAGATGGGGAAGATGAGAGAAGAACTGGAGCTAAAAATGAGTTGGGATTTAGGGTTTGAGATTTTTGGGATTGCAAGGGTTAGCATTTTCAGTATTTATAATAGTGTTGCCAATTGTAGGTTTAGTTTGAATGGTTGAATGATAAGCAGAATGCTTACTATAAATATCTCTGGGAAAGACACCTGTTGCATAGGCACGGGGATTCCATCCAATTTAAGCTATTATAAGATATTTTGGAATTGGGTCACTTTGTACCCGGGTGTGCCCTTGAGTCACTTCGTTGAACTTTAGGATTGTAAGGAAACTCAAATAAATGGTTTGCTCCAGTTAAGTCTCACAATAATGGACTGAATAATGTCATGATGTTCGTTCTGTATTTCAAAGAGAAACTGAATCCATTTGCTTGCTGGCCCAAGATTTGAGGTGGTATTATTTCTTTCGTTTTTGCAAACAGTTTTTTTGTGCTTATTGTGTTAAGTCCAAGCTGGTTCATTTGGAGAACAATGTGGGATTATAGGGAGACAATTTAATAGAAAGATACAAAAATCATTGACCAGACAAGTTTTAGGCTACGGAAGCATGGGTTTTCTCAGTGCAGAAACTTATTCCCATCACAGTGTTTCAATTTAAAATTTGTTATTAAGAGTTGATTTGAGTGATTATGCCATGCATATAAAGCATATATACACAATTATTGTCTACCTATGGGAATGCTACATTAATGTAGTTTTGTTCTGCAAAACTAATGTTGTAGGAAGATATTTAGCTTTTAAATATTTATTTATGGGTCATGGAGTAGGTTAGCTCATTTAGGTTACATAACGATGCTATTATTGGTAGTTTATGATGATGGATGTTGAACTTGACTTCTTAAATCTATGGAAGTGAAAATCAATACGAAAGTCTCAAAAAGAACTCATTTGGAGTCATGTGGTTTATTTCCTTCAGGGTCATAGTGAGGAGGTCTTTTTTACTAATCTAATTAAACTCTGTTTATTTGTTAAAATTCAGGTACATGTTGAGACGAATGAAGTGTATGCTCAGCCCGACTCCGATATTGTCGAATTAGACTAAGATTGTGTGATGCTTTTTGCACCTTCTTCAAATTATCTTGCAGTTCTGAGAGGTGAGGATTCATGGTCACTAGACATAAGTGCAGGGGGTCTAGTAAGTGCTTTTCTCGGTAAGTATTCTTTTTCAAGATGCACTCAATATTTGACCTGACATGTTACAGTTTCTATCTATCTTATGAGTTAGTTTTCTTTTTCGTTCTTCCCTTCTAAAAGTTTTGTTGAGTTTATTATATACTGACTTTGTCTGGTATTTGTGCTGTTAGAAATCTTCCATCATTAAACTATCTATGTTCTCTTCCTTGTTCAAAGTCAGGCGTCAGCCATAACCATTAGTCTTCATTCTGAGTTTGTTACTTAATTCATTTTTAAGTGAGCGCTTAGCTGTAGTAAGTATATGATATCTGTTAAAGTACAGAAAATTACAGCACTTCCTAAGACAAGGGAAAGTAGATTTGGTGGCTTCCTAAACATGATTGGCATGGCTGATTATCCTGATACTGCAAACAGTTGCATGAACACACGAGTTAGTGAGGGCAATGGTCAAGCGACAAAGGATATCTGCAGTATCAACCTTGGTACTACCTGTAAGTAGGCTAAAATGTTGTTTCTGTGCTTATGCCTGTGTTGATTGACTAAAAGTGAGCCGTTACTGTTTGTTTTTTGGGAAAGATAAGCGTTTAATGTCAGAATGTAGGTTTTGTAGGTTTTAAGCAAATCAAGCCCTTTAATCTCCCTTCCTGTACCCCCTTTTCCTTGTTCATTCAGCTGAGGTTGCATTTCTTAGACGATCATTAATCAATATTATTGGTGCTTTTGGCCTATAAATTTTATTCTCTTCTAAATAATTGGTTTTTCTTCGACAATGTGTTATGCTATCTACCGGATGACAATACCTCAACCTGATTCTAACAAGTGGATAGGCCCAGTAATCAAGATCTCACATCCAAGTTTTAGGTAAAGTTCCTTTTTTTTTTTTGTTTCATTCCTTGTCTCTTATGCGAAATTGATAAATTGCTCTTGCTTTTTAATTGCAGTGGCCGTACAGAGTATAATCCTCATCTTCTCAAGTACTCTTGTCAGATTGAGTGCAGGTTTGGCTACGGGTTGATATTTGCATGCGCATAGATGATTCTTATACGTAGTTACAATCTCAGGAGCATAGTAGATATACCAATGTTTGCTGTCTGCCCCAAGCATCTACAGATGCACCCTGTTTTTACATCTAACATAGACTAAGAAAATTTGATGACAATTAAATGATGCAGATTAGTTGGTAATTGTATCGTATGATTTAAATTTTCATTAATATAGTAAAGAAGAAAAAAAGGGTAAATGAAATGGATAAATCTTTAAATTGTTAAGTTCCAGTCAGAGAGTTCTTGTGCAGGGTAAGGGCAGTGCCACCAGTAAGAGAGTTCTCTTGCAGTTTCGTTGACAATTGTGAATTGTGTGGCGAGCAAATCGAAGAATGCACGAAGAACGACAAGATTGAGTATGCCATTAGAGTATTATTCAGAAGCTTGGTGTTACGAGTGTGGAAATAAGCTCTTCATGCCTAAGCCGTACCAAAATTTTATTCCTAATTTTATTTCATTTTGAAACATCTTTTTATTTAGGTGGTGTATCACATTTTAATGTTCAAGTGTATGGCTTCAAAATTTTGTAAGGAAATTATCAATTTTTATGCAATTTCAAAATTTCTTCATAAGGTGCNTTGGTGTTACGAGTGTGGAAATAAGCTCTTCATGCCTAAGCCGTACCAAAATTTTATTTCATTTTGAAACATCTTTTTATTTAGGTGGTGTATCACATTTTAATGTTCAAGTGTATGAATTCAAAAATTTGTAATGAAATTATCAATTTTTATGCAATTTCAAAATTTGTTCACAATGAGTATTTTCAATGTTGCCAATCAATTTTCATAAATTGCTATAAAAAAAACCTTATGGCGATGGTCAAAAAACGTTGCAATAGAGTTATTAGCAACACTCAAAAAACGTTGCAAAAATATTATTAGCAACATTCGAAAAAGTTGCAAAAGATCATTAGCAACATTCAAAAAACGTTACAAAATGTCGTTAGTAACATTCAAAAAACATTGCCGTATCCTTCTAGTCTACGACAACATCGAGGTTTGCAACATACATCCAAATGTTGCAAAAAGTCATCGACAACGTTTTTTGAATGTTGTAAAAGACTGTTTTGTTGTAGTGATAATATGTTGTTGGTCTCAGGATTGAAATTTCTACATTAATACAAAGAATAGTTTCAAAATCATATGGAATATTCAATCTCTATCTATTCAATGTGAAACTCGATGTGTCTGTGTGACGATTTATGTAAAACATCACAAACTCATGCTTGGTTCAACTTGTGACCCTTGATGGTCAAATGTCTCCCTTCTTCACTCGTGAGATATACATCCTCAAACTTATTATTTCCACTCATTTTCGCAAGATGTGATCCTAGGTTGAGTTTTAGATAATCTTAATCCTTATTCTCTCTAGTTTGAATAGGTTTCACTAGTAGCACTTAAACACTTCAACAATTGATGATTCTTCTATATTTTGACTGTTTCAACCTCTAAGACTCAATTGGCTAATTATCTCTTATTAAAAGTCTAATTCTTTCAAACAAGTGTTCAGAGCTTAATCAAATTATGTGGTACGTTTTTTTTTAATCAAATCTTATGTGCGAACTTCTCTCCACTAAACTTTCTAAATGACCTTTGTAAAGAGCTTTTGGCCAATGACTCTCAAGTCAAAAGATTATAGGGTATCAGGTTTTAAATACCCTTACACACTTCATCACTCGAGTCATAAAGGCTACGACTAGACGTTTCACAATGAGAATTTTTTTTGCATATATTTTTTTACCATGATTAGTGCAATGCCCCTCGTTAAACACTTATTCTCAAAAATCGACCCTTAACTTAAGATTTTCACCTCATTTTTATCTTATTGGCCTTAGACAATCAACACAATAATTTCATGCATGGAATCCTTAATCATATTAATGTCTTCCTACATTAGTTCAACCATCTCCTTACCATCCTAAAATTGGTTTAGAGATGTATGTAATAGTTGTCTTTCTTGGTTTTAGCAACTAAGTTCCACTATTTTCAATCTATTCCAATATATGAACCACAACACTTATTCATGATGCAAAAACCAAAAGTCTCGTGCACAAGCAAGATCAAGTTTTATGTAAATAAGCAGCAATCAAACCTAACATGTCATATTTCCACTATTCTTAATCTAACACAGAACTTCAATATATACAAAAGCAGTAAGACCAAATTTTTTTTTACTATATAACAAACAAGCTTAAAACGTGCATTGTCCTCAATGTACGAATCTATAGCATTAATTATGCAAATAAAAGGGCAAAGAGGAAAAACTGAAGACTCCCTTGATTAAGTCAAAGTTGATGGCTGAAATGACGAGGTAGTGCAAGAGCTAGATGGTTTGCTTGATTGCATCATCCCCTTGGCCAGTGTGGTTTGAATGTTCCTTAATTTTGTGTTCTACAAAATAAATACAATTCAAACATTAGGGGCCAAATAACCTGAAACAATCAATACTAAGCTCAAAGCATCTCAAAACCAACAAGAAATTCATGGGATGAAGGAGAAACGAAACAGGGGACATAGGCAGGTTATAGCCGCAAGTTGTTGCAGCAAATTACCGTTCACCTTTTTTAAAAAAAATATATGTATATATGATGACACATGAATAAAAATAAATTCTCTATCCTATATCTAGAAAGCCCTTATCCTATATCTAGAAAGCTTAATAAATAAAAGGGGAGAACATTGAGTTACCTTCTAATAAGCGCTTCTTTATAGTCATTAACTTCACTTTGTGGTTTTGCATCATGGAATTCTGAATAATGCTTTTGATGCCTTGTTCAGTTTGCTTATTTTTATTTTGACTCACTTTTCGTTGATTCTCTAAATTTTAACATTGCATCTTCCAAAGTAATATGATTTGCCTATTCAATCCGATTTGAAATCAACTATGTAGACTTCTTCCTCCTCTTCAAGCTTAATCACAAATTCAATTGTTGGGCAATCGATGAAGTCGAAAGAATGTGTTAATTTCATCTTCATTAATTGCCACTTCTTCGCTTGTTTCCTATGTAATTAGTTTTTTATCCTCTTTTTACTCTTCTTCAATAATTGATATCTCCTTGGGTTGAACAACCGGTTCATATCTAAATCCACGGGCAATGACAATTCTTTTCTTTCAACATTTTTCAAGTGGATTATATCTATACCTTTTAAATTCGTCCCAAAATATGGAATCTACCAAGTGTATTTTGCTTTCTCCTAATATAGCAAGTTCATTATAATAATTTGCAAGTGCCTCCTCATTCAATAGGGGAGGGTCAACCTCCCTAAAACTGATGTCATCTTCCACATATTTAGATACATACTCGCCCTCAAGCATGTAGGCTTCATCAAAATTGTCATTGCTTGTTTTCGACATCTTAAATATTGTTTAAACCATAGAAGCTTGGACATAAAAGGAATAGTGGTTGTATACAAGCATTGCCAGTATAATGCATCCAATTACAAAAATCACAATTTATGTCTTTCCTAAGCAAATCCTCATCATCCATGTTGAGATTACTCGTTGCAAACAAATTTTATTCTATTGCCATCATTGGAACTATGCTTGTACTATTAAATTGTACCTAAAAGAATACTAAGCAAAAAAGATTAGGGTGGGTAGCCAAAATTGATAAAAAGAACAATTGAATCCAATTTCAACTAATCAACTAGAATTATACAAATTATTCCCGACAACGGCGCCAAAAACTTTATCGAACAAAACCCGCAAGCGTACGAAATCGATGACAAGTAATAAGTAGTGAATAATAGTATAATCTCATAAGGAATAAATGTAATAATAGTCTATCAGTTTACCAAATTTGATGATCTTAACACAAAAGAGTTTGTTTTTGTAATTATCCCAAATTAAACTATGAAAGCTGTAAAAGATTGGATATTGTTTATCAAATATGAGAGGAATGTATTGGATTTTAAAATCAATCTATTGATGTTTAGTTCTAATTCTCTGACTTATGTAACTTGCATGATTAATGTGTTCAAGACAATCAATAATCCAGTAATATCTAATATTCTCTTCCAAAATATTTTAAATCTATACTTAATACGACCCGATCCTATTCTTAGTCCAAATTCATATGTAAAACACGCATTCTATCACATGATTATCACACACGATTGCACATGCCAAAAATATTATTCCTAATATTTATTGCCTGCGTATTAGATATACAATGCTCTACTTATTGTGAGTCTTCCAATACTACAAATAAGCAACTAGTTAAATGATGTCCAAACATTAAAACAACACAAGATTCATGCATATTTAATCAAGAACATGAGAATTAAATAAAAAATAATATGCCTTCGAATTAAAAACTAAAAATCAATGGTTTCATCATCCATCCAATACATAAAAGATTTAGCCTAACACTGCCATATGAAAATTACACAAAAGGAAGAGAAACGACATCACCTGAGACTGAGATACTTGAGAAAAACGTGAAAACTTCAATTCATTGCTTGAAACTCAGCCCCAAAAGATGCATTTCTGCACATTGAATGTAAAAATCTCTATTTGTTTGCCCCTCTATGTGAAAACTAGGTTCCACTTATTGTGGACGTGAATTCATTCCAATATATAGAGTGTAAAAAGATTGCATTCCATTGTTACCAAAATAAAACAAGAAGAAAACCGAAATTTCTCGTTTTTGAACTGAGGCGTGTGCCTAGGCCAACCTAGGGTCATGCCTGGATGATTTGGGCAGCCTCAAGTGCCTCTAAATAGGCTATGGCACGCGTCGTTCATAAGCTAAATAGTCATTGGTATTTTTGTCGTAATGTTCTCTCTCGATATCAGATTGAGGTGATTCAAATTGCGTTGGAAACATAACTCAAAGAGCTAATATTTATTTTGATCATTTCTCTAATTTGAACGTTTACTATGCAAAAAATGGGTCGCAATCTAAGGCTGAAAATCCAAAGCATTACTTTTTTCGGTTGGAAATTGATGTGTGATAATACTGACTATATTTCATCATTTTGACTTCTTTTCTCATCCAATTGACCCATAAAACTCTCGAATCTTCATCATGAGGTTCGACACAAGTTTTGAATACTTACGCTTTAGTCCCTAAACTTTGAATATCTTACAATTTGAGTTTTTTCCCACTTTTTCTCCAATCCACCATTTATGTCAATTTGTACCTCACAAACACAATATACATAGAATTAAGCCATAATTCATCAAAATAACCAATAAATACTCTAACTTAAAGGCACAAATAAGTATATTAAATGCACCTATGAATAAGAATATATTATGAAAATGTAGAAAGTATTCTATCAAATTATCTTTTCAAGTTATATCTTAAACAATGAAATTTATGTCCATTTTATAGTGTATAAAAGTCCAACTCCCACCATAATGAAAATTATTTCATTAAAATAGAAGTTACATAATACTATTAAATATATTGATCTCGTATTTAATCTAAAATTAAAATAAGAAAACAGAAAATTAAAAAACATTTAATTTTGAAATTTAAAACATTATTTTAAAGTTACAACAATCTCCGACAAGTTTTAAACTTTCAAATATATATATTATTGCATATCTAGTGGCAATATTAACTGTGCAACAGGTATCTCTTGGACTTGAACCTCACTTAGTGATATCAATTTCCATTTGAGGAAGCCATAATGGACTAAGTCTTGAATTAGGCCTCTTTGTCCAAAGTTCAATTGCTCCACAGCTCATAGAGGGTAGCGCTATTAATGGCCATGTGCACTAGTAAGAGTCTCTCAAGAATAGCCTAGTCCTATAACCACGACCTCATGACAACTCTTACATATGTGAGTCCTCCAAAGGTGCGTGCGACCCACACATCATGAGAATTCTCGCCTTGGTACTCATTTAGGGTTAAACCCTTCCTGACGTCACATCATTATTAGCACTATTACCATAGGGATGAACACAAATAATATAGTGCTATTACAAGTCACATAGTATGAGTTGTTTCTACCACATTGAACCTTATTCATGAGATCTCTAATCACAAAGGTTGGGTTACTCCCTTATGGGCGTAAGCCCATCCCCCTCGATGATTTATATATGTCCATCTCGGACTACAGTTTATTTATATCCCTTTTGGACAATAATTTGGTACCATCAATTTATAAAGCTCATATTCTCCGCTTGTACATTTGCAAAGTCTTTCAACTTTCCAAAATATCAATAAACATATTTAATTATAATAAAATAAACCTATGAAATTTAGAAATTGATTTCTAGTAACATGTTCGAACAGATGAATTTGTTCAGCTCTTGTATTCACCTGCAGCAGGTCTAAAATTTTATTTTCAACACTTTTCTAAAGCAAAATTTCCAACTAAGAATAATAAAATATAAGGTGTATTGATATTAACCACCTTCATATTCCAAAGATATCTAGCGTGTGGAACTTCTTTAAAATTTTCCATGTCTGCAAATACTTCTAAACACAGTCACAAAATATTAGCTTCACAAAAAATAAGAGTAACTTAGATAGAATTAAATAAAAAATATTCATGTTCCATTTTTGCTCCAAAGAAATGAACAGTAGCAAAATTTACAACTAACTAATGACTGAAATTTGGGCTCTTTTACATTTACCCATTTATTCCCCACAAGGGAACCTTTACCCCATTTATTCCCCCACAAGGATCAAAGTGATGGAAGATATAAATAAAAGGCTTCAATTAAGTTTTCCAAATAGCCTTTTTAAGTCTTTACCAGCCTCAAGGCTTACACATTTGCTCTCAAAGCAACAGGCTTCCAAATCAGATTTAGACATTTTTAAGTAGTTCATTAACTTTAGCAACACCAACATCACAACATAAAATAATGAAATGGACAATCATGATTCTTCAAACTACAACAAAATATCATCCCTATGAAATACAATCCGTTCCACTATTTTCCTGCATTATTCTCGGTCATTACTTGAGATACAATATAGAGAAGTCAAGAGACCCCAAAACAAATAGAGTTTTTGGATCAATCTTTATCACTCTTCCTAATTTTGTTTGCCTGAAGTTTAAAACAAAGGCAAGCATACTCATATTCTTTGATAACCCTCTCAAAGCTTAAGTCTCTGCTTGACAATAAGGCACTTAAGTAAGCTTCTGTACTTTCTGCTTGATTTCTTTTTTCACCTGTCCATTTATAATAATTGAAATATGTCATTATAGCTGAATAAGAAAGAAGTTGCTCTAATGACCTCCTGTCCCTCCTACCTTTCCCTGTCATTTAACCTACAGATTTAAATATTCCAGGCCCAATCATAGCAGCTACTAAACTCACACTTCTTAAACTATACTATCCCAAACTCCTTTTTAGTTGATTCAATTTTACATCTTTCAAACAAATTTTGTTTTGCACTTTGATTATGACATTTCAAAAATTCAGGAATTTCACATTTGAACACGGTAACACTATAGTTCTCAGGGTTAGTTGAATCACTTGAAAATTACTTTTTTTCGCAGTATAGCTAGCCCTGTGCTTCAACAATTTCCAAAAGAATCATTCAAAGACCCAACGTTGAGTCACTATAACCTGATTCTAAGAGAATCAAAGGAAATGCTTTTGATTATAGCAATTAAAACATGTAAACCGAAGACAGGAGTCAAGATTTGCAGATGTATGATTTTAAACATGCAATTCTCAATTATCAAGCAATCAATCAATCAGCAGTAGAAACACAAAGAAACAAACACAACACGATCAATTGTTTTGTCGTGTTAGGTAGGTAGTTTGGGACTTCCTTTAACTGCCTTTGAGTCTCCTCAAGAGGGTTACTAGATCTCTGCACTAGAAAACCCATCAAATCGGAAACACCAGAATCAACAGTACAAAACACGCCAAGAATCAGGCCACAAGCACATGTGGAACTCAGACACTACACTTTACTTTTTGATTTATTTTATTTAATTATTATTTTTTTTTTCAAACTCCAACAGTAAAAGAGTTGCTTCTCACAAACCCAGCTGGAAACCTTCCTTTTACTCTATATCTCGCAAAGAAAGAAAAAGAAACATTGAATCAGAATGGTGATATATGAGTTTTTCTCTCTAAAAGCTATGTGAGTGAAATCATTGATTCTTCGCATTTAAATCGGCTGTTTATTTGCAATTCCTACAGCATGTTAATGGAATTTATATGAACGGAGAAACACATACATCTTGTACACACAGTCACAGTCTTTCTATTTTCCTTCAATTTTCCAGTTAGCATCATGATCAACATACACAATGACTTTACCTATCAAAGATCACAACAAGAATTGTCTACTTACGAATCACCAAACACGACTTTAGATTGTTGAGAAAAATGGGTGATTTGTGTGTAGATTATATATTAACATAAAAAATTAAAATAGCATAAACATTATAATTCAATAATAATATAATCATAAGACATAAGTAGAGAGTTAGAAAAGCAATTATTAGGGAGTCACGTCAACGACGTTGTCTTAAAATTGTGTTGTCTTCCTTTTGTGCTGGTACTTTTGGCACTGCACGATTCCAAGATGACCACGGAGAGATAAATAATGAGCCTTAATAGAGTTGTCAAAAATATAAGAATATATTATGAAAATGTAGAAAATATTCTATCAAATTATCTTTTCAAGTTATATCTCAAAGAGTGGAATTCATCTCCCTTTTATATGTAAATGTCCAACTCCCACCATAATGAAAATTAATTCATTAAAATAGAAGTTACATTATACTATTAAATATATTGATTTTGTATTTAATCTAAAATCAAAATGAGAAAACTGAAAATTATAATAAGTTTTAATTTTGAAATTTAAAACTTTATTTTTAAGTTACAACAAAGTTAGCCCAAAAAAGGTTATCTAAAATCCTGTTTCGGAATCCGGTGATTTCGATTAGTTAGGCATGTTTTCGTTAACTGCTACAGTCTGGTTTTAGGAAATTTATATGCTATGTTTGGAAAATTATTTGGTCGGTCTACTGTTGAAATTTTAGAGTCTAAATGTTTCGTTTGCCTAAAAAATTGTAAGTTGTTTCTTAAATTTCCTGTTTAATTGAACAAATTTCAGCAAGGCTCTTATAGTTAAAAATGTTAAATTTGTCCACTTTTAACCATTAATTGGGGCGCTTTTCTTTGGTGGTTAGAAAGTCTTTTGATAACGACTTGGACAGTTAGGATTCAGGGCTTACATCAGTTGTTGAAGAGCTGCAAGTTGCACTGTCAAAGAAGAGCTCTCCGGGTCATAAGAATGGGAGAGTGATTGAAGCCGTCGATTTGAAGTCTTAACACTAAAAAGAAGAGAGAGGCACTATTATGATGCACTGGTTCTAATTTTATATTTCTTAAAAATTTTTGTACTTCATACAAAAATCCATTATTTTTTATTTTTATCAATTATTAACCATTGTTAAAGGAATACGAATAAGTCAACCATTTTTTTACCTTTCTGTAAATGCATTTTTATAGTTATTAAACCCCAGATTGTTAATTAGGATTTATGAAAAACATGTATTGTTAATGTTTAGTCTATAATAATATCGAAAGTGTAATTATTTCGGGATGATCCAACATATCTTGCTAGTAACATTCAAATGGGCACACAATACTTTCGACAATAACGTAAGGATCGAAAGGCCCTATCATAGATTCATCTTCATCTTTCGAATCATGTTTTTCAGAACATTTTGAAGGAAGAAACTGTAGTTGTATTGTGGTTGAAGTTGGAGCAATTATGCATGACAAAGAGTCTAACTAGCAAATTGCATTTGAAATAGTGTCTGTATTCTCATCGTATGATAGATTGTACATCTTTAAAAAATCATCTTGCTGTATTTAAAGAAATTGTGGCTGATTTTGAAACCTTGGAGGTTAAGTATGATGAAGAGAATTTGGGTTTGATTTTATTGTATTCGTTGCTCGCTTCATATATATCGTTTAGAAAAACGATATTATATAGTCATGATACTCTTACCAATGAAGAAGTATATGATGCTTCACTTTCAAAGGAGAAGATGAAGCTTCTTGTTGGATCTGAAGCTCAAGGATAAGGCATTGTTGTTCATGGTTTTCATTAGAGGGGCAATTCGAATTCTAAATTCAGTAATAAAAATTGTAACTATTGCAAGTAGAAGTGGTACATAAAAAATGATTGCTATAAGTTGTAGAATAGAGGAAAATTGGTTGCAAAATAGAAGGGAAAGCAACTAGAAACTTTAGGTGAAGTGTCGACATTGTAGAAAATTGCTACAGCGATGGAGAACTTTTGGTTATTTTTTATGGCAATTCCAAACTTGACAAGGATTGGATTATTGACATAGCTTGCACTTTTCATATTTTTCTCAATCGGGAATTATTTTCAACATATGAAACAGTTTCAAAAAGTGTTTTGGTGATGGGTAACAATAAACCTTGTAAGATAACTGATATTGGAAGGGTTAAAATTAAGATATTTAAAGGGACAATTAAGGCACTTGATGAAGTGAGGCATGTTTCAGATTTGAAGAAAAATATTATCTCAATGAGTACTCTTGATTCAAAAAGATACAAAGTACATTGGTGAAGGTGGAGTCCTGCATGCTAGTAAAGGTGTTCGTACTGTATTGCAGTAATAAAGAAGATCTTAGTTATATATCTTGCAGGGTTCTATAGAATCATTGGAGTCCAATCAGCAAAAAATAAGTTCATTGGTGGATATTCAGTTTGGTACAGTACCATTGGAGTTTGGTTTGAGGTCTACATTGAAGAATTTATCGAAATCGAGTCCAACAGTTATTGGTAAACTACTTTGCCGCCACCACCAGCAGTGCCATCATATTTAATTGCTAGAAAGAGACCCATTAGAGATATTAGGCCTCCACAAAGGTACTGCAAAATTGATTTAGTAGCATATTCTTTAAACGTGGTTGAAGGTATTGAGTCTAGCAAATAACCTTCTACAAAAGCAGTTGGTTGTGGTGATTGTGTTAAAGGGTATGTTTCTGCTCTATTTAGTAATTTGTGAATTATTTTTGAATTTATTGCTCGTGGTGATAATTCGAGCAACTTTAGCACTTGATGTAATTTTGTGCAGTGTTTAGATTCAGTTGATTTTCAGTTATTGAATTTGTGCTAGTTGGACTTTGTGGAAGAAGAGGATTGGTTTTTTTTTTCTTTTTAATTTTAGGAGCCATTGGTTTATTCCTTGCAGTAAAACTGTGAAACTTCGTTCATTATAGTGGAATTTATGTCAAGGTGGAGATTTGTTGAATATGTGACCCAAATTTCGACGTTTGGTCGTGTTTCGGTTGAAAATGAGTTAAAGAGATATCAAAGTTGACAATTGGAAGTTTGGAGTAGCAATTGCATGCTCTGTTAGAATATGTTCAAGTTTAGCAATGAAGAAACACAGCACACAGATCATGATCTGTGTGACCAAGTGATCCATCCGTTCATCAGCTTCAGTAATCCAACGTCCATTAGCTTCAGCCCTCCCTCCAGCTGTAAACAGCTCACATGCTTCCAGTTGTAATGTAGTTAGTTAGTTAGTTTAGTTGATAGATTCATTAGCCATGTTTCTCTATAAATAGAGCTCTTGTATGCATTGTAATTCTCGAGTTGAATAAATAATATTTCTTCTCCCCTGCTGCAATAGCAGGTTCCATTTTCCAGTTTCTTCTTTTAATTTCTAATATGGTATCAGAGAACTTTGTGCTTCCAAAGTCTGCTTCTCTGATTCTCGATTAAGCCTCAGATCCCTGATGCAGCTTCAGCAGTCCCTGGAGTTAGAATCTCCTGTGTAAACCTTGTTCTCGTGGGTTTCAGCCATGAATATAGTTCAGAGCATTTTATTGTGCTTCTTGCTGCTTTCTTCTACAGAATCTGAGTGAGAGAATCCAGTATCATTTCTTCTTCATTAGTTCTTTTCTTCAGCAAATGCAGATCCGATTTCGAAGCCATGGTTGCTCACTAATTCCGGTTAAATTCTGCTGCTGATTTCGATCAGAATTCTTTAATTAATCTGATCATTTCCTCTGAAGATAACTATGACTTCAGTTTTTAATCTTCCTCTTCAATGAGCAATTCCACCATTGTTGAGTGTTTTTCATGGAAGTTATTCATATTTCCATTGTCTTTGTCCTTCTTTTATGGAGTTTTTCGTGGAAATTATTCCAATTCCATTTTCTATATCCTTGTTCTCGATGGTATCATACCAGGTGTTTGATGTAATGACTGAGAAAGAAGGTCGACTGCATTTGCTAATCTTTGAACTCGAATATGAAGTTACTGTAATCTTCCACCAATTGCCTGCATCTCTGCCAATCTTCTCTCCAAGATTAAGATGTTCCATCTTGAAGGGGGAGTGTTAGAATAAGTTCAAGTTCAGCAATGAAGAAACACAGCACACAGATCATGATCTGTGTGACCAAGTGATCCATCCGTTCATCAGCTTCAGCAATCCAACGTCCATTAGCTTCAGCCCTCCCTCCAGCTGTAAACAGCTCACATGCTTCCAGTTGTAATGTAGTTAGTTAGTTAGTTTAGTTGATAGATTAGTTAGCCATTTTTCTCTATAATTAGAGCTCTTGTATGCATTGTAATTCTCGAGTTGAATAAATAATATTTCTTCTCCCCTACTGCAATAGCAGGTTCCATTTTCCAGTTTCTTCTTTTAATTTCTAATATGCTCGGGCACCCCATTATACCAAGAAATGGATTTTGGGACCAAAACTCAGCGTCTGAGAGCCATTGGTAGCACCAAGCTGCCGTTCACCTGGCACAGGCTATTGCTCGCCTGGCGTGAGGCTGCTCCTAGAGCCACAACCTTATTTGGAAACGTCTTGTTTCAGTTTTTCGGGGTCGTTTTTATCCTCTTTCCATTTGAAACATATTCTTTTGGTTCTTATATATATTTTACGAATTGTATGGCTTTCATATGACTTCTTATGAGTTTTAGAAAATCAGACAATATTGTAAACACAGTATCTTTGTATCATTTCTCCATATCATAGTGGATTCTCCTTTCCTCAGCTAAATTTTTTATGTTATTCTTGTGTTAGGATTGCTACTTCATATTATGTCATGCAATCTCATCCCTAACACTAAGTTTCTTTACTTTGGTGACTGAACTAATTACAGAACGTGTTTTTTTTAATGAAATTCTTAGTGTAGCTATTGCCCATTACCAAAATTTATTTAATACTTTAAATAACACATATCACTTTAGTGTTATATTGAACTAAACTTGTCAATTTTATGATATGATAACAATATATATGACCAAGAAATCTTTACCACATTTTCAAATTTTGACTTGGGTTACATTTGGTTTGTCTATATTTCTCATTCTGTCAGAACTTGAAATTATTATTATTATTGTTATTTTTTTTTTTTTAGTTTTTGGTCATAGGGTTGGAACTAAGATGTGGATCCCAGCAACAAGTTTGGAGGAAGGGTATCAGAGTTTACCTGGGTACAAAGTGATGTGGATGCTTAACAAAAGGATGACACAGCAGTTGAAAGCATTGTTTAGGCGTTCCTATTTTGGCCACTTTTTTGACATGGATGAGACCAATTTTCAATACCAATTGATACATAATATTTCTTATGGAAGTCTCGAACATGGATCAAATGTGTGGTTAAAACTATCAGGAAAGTAAGTGAGGTTTTTAATTCAGGAATTCTGCCTTGTGACTGATATGGGATGCTTTGGAAGGGATGAGACGTTCAAATTCCGACGGAGAATCTGCAAACCGAAGTAAAACTATTTAAACCGAAGTGACAACAATTTTGATTTCAAATTCTTTCTTTTTTCATTGAACAGGAATAAATTATGAGACGTAACAACAATATTGATTTCAAATTTTCTAGTTAATTTTCAACTGAATTGGTGGTTACAAAGCCGTAATGGCTATTGTAACATTTTTTTGGTTTAATGCAAAATTAATAGAAAATTGAAATCCCCCTTGTCCTAGTAGTGTATAAGGAGACTTTCTCCTCTTTATTCCGCAAACCAAAAAAATGAATTTTTTCTCCTCTCTTTGTTTCAAGATCTTTGTTCTTAGCATCTTAGATATTTTTTTCTAGATCGATGATAGAATTATGAGCATTCTCAATTCGCCTAAAGAAGAAATGAGGTGCTAGTCAACTACTTTCAACGTTATATTATGGGAGACAGACGTCATAAGTCCACTTTCACTACAATGTGAATCTATTTTAATGAAATTGTGTGTAACACATGCATCGGTTCCTTCCAATATCTACTACATCAACAACTAAATTCTCTCTTTTATTGTTACTCAGTTTATTGTAATATTTCATAAAACATAAAGCAGAGAATACCATAACCTAATTTGTTTCCACTACAAAATTGGTATTTGTTCGTGTGACCAGCAAGTGTACGAGATCATTGACAAGTAATAGATTCAATGAGTTGATAGTATCGTCGCACAGACAATACAACAAAAATTACCTTTCGCAACGGGCAAAAAATGTTGCAAATAACCTTTTGCAACCGTCACACGTCTGTTGTGGGATGTGATGTTGCCGTAGAGTCTTTAGTCTTTTGCAACGGTCGTTGAACGTTGCAAAAAGGTCATTTGCAACGGCCAAAAAATGTTGCAAATGATCTTTTTTGCAATGGTCGTTCACTGTTGCACTGTTGCAAAACACCTCATTTGTAACGTTCAACGACTGTTGCAAATGACCTTTTTTGCAATGTTCAACGAACGTTGCAAAAAGGTTTTTCGCAACATTCAATGACCGTTGCAAAAGGCATTTCTATAAATGACTTACTAGAAGGAATGGAAGATGCACACGGCTAACAG
>CAIGRT010106979.1:0-12547 GCA_903798405.1 Fraxinus platypoda | reverse complement strand
ATTATTCTTGGTTCAAACTCTAAACAGGATTATTCTTTGGGCTTTCTTGGGATTGTCAATCTTTTACGGGGTTGCGTACTGATCGTTACTACGTGGTTCTCATCACAATGGGCATTTTTCAGTACACAAAGGGCTCAGCAGCATTTGCAACTATTTTGGGCTTAAAATATATAATATGGGCCAACAAAACTGGGCTGAATTTGTTTCCTTGGCAAGACGAGGGAACAAATTCACAAGCTAATAGCCCTAATTTAAATGGGACATTTTAATGCCACTTGATCGGCAATCACTGGTTTAACAACTTAAGAGAATGGGAAAAATTCATAAATAAAGTGTTTGTCAAATACAATTTCATTTTTAACAAACTTCTTTTAACTTTTCAAAAATCAGGTGGTAATTTTGACTTTTTAAATTAAATAAATAATTAAAAATATTTTTTATTTAAATATAATAAAATCACAATTTTGGTCACAATTACATATTTATAGGTCACAAATGATTGGTCATATATTTTTCTAGTCACATATTTCATCAATCACATATTTTATCAGTCACATATTATTTATTAATCACAAATTATCTATTCTATCGGTCACATATTACTTATTGGTCACAAATTAGTCAATTTATTGGTCACAATCATCCAAATTGGTTACAAACCATTTCACCACTGCACCCCTACCCTACCCTAACCCCACTCCACCACCACATCCGTCGCTTCTCACATATTACTTATTAGTCACAAATTACTTATTGATCACAAATTAGTCAATTTATTGGTCACAATCATCCAAATTGATAACAAACCACTTCACAACTGCATCGCACCGCATCGCACCCTACCCTACCCTAACCTCATTCCACCACCACCATCGCCGCCACAACCACCACCTCTGCCTCCGCCGCTTGTCACATATTTTACCGGTCACATATTACTTATTAGTCACAAATTATCTATTTTATCAGTCGCATATTACTTATTGGTCACAAATTAATCAATTTATAGGTCACAATAATCCAAATTGGTAACAAACCACTTCACCACCGCACCCTACCCTAACCAAACAACACCACCACCATCGCCGCCACAACCACTGCCTCCGCCTCGCCCCACCCCACCTTAACCCCAATCCACTACAACCACCACCACCACCGTCGCCGCAGTACACCACACCTCAAATCACCGCCACATCATCACCCCCTGCACCGCCACCACATGTAGAATCACCACCTCACCATCACATCAACAGTGCCCCGCGGCAGCCACAGACCAATCTAAAAATGTCACCACCACCACACAACATTACTGTCATTCACCATTAACCACGCACTACCATGACATAAACACAAATCTCGTAGCCACCTCCGCGCTGTGCCACCACCATCAACACCAACGCGCGTCTATACACGTAGATCTAGATTTGACCGCGATCGGAGTTGTAGCAGCTACAGATCGGTCCATCTCTATACACATCGTTGCTACACTACACCGCGCAACACACGTGCCTGCTACACAGCACCGACTAGAGTTTCTTGCAGGCGACACTGCTCTTCTGGTCGCTGTGCGCAACAGCGCGGCTTGTAGGTGACACTACGCACGGCAGTAGGGCCGTGATCACAGAGGTTCTCTTCTGCCGTCGGAGCTTTCTTAGCGATGCAGTGGTCCTCCGTTGATGGTGAGAGAGAGGAGAGGAGATAAGGGAGAGGGAGAAGAGAGGGATTAGGGTTTGAATTTGAATTTGAAATTGTAGTGGGTGGATAATATATGGGTTAGGTATATAAATAATTTAATTTTATAATTATTATACATTTAATTTTTCACCTGATTTTTTTAAAAAAATATTTTTATACCTTATGGTTGAATTTGAAAGTTTAATAGTAGAATATTGTGAAATTTTCCCTAAGGGAATTATTTTTTGGGCCTAATTACTTGGTTGGGTCACAAAACTTTGCGTAAGATTTTCAGGAAGTCACTGATTTTCAAAGGTTTTCCCATTAGTTACCGAACGTTATAAAGGCTTTCCATTAGTCACTGAACTTTGTAAAAGTTTTCCCATTAGTCACTGAGTGATGATGGGGTTACATTTTGTAAAGTTTAGTAACTAACAAGAAAACTTTTGAAATTCTCAGTGATGGATGCGATTACATTTATAAAGTTTTGTGACTGGCAGGAAAACATTTGAAATTCATTGACCAATCAGGTAATTTATCAATCTTTATGTTTTTTAATCTTTTTCTTTAATTTTGTACTCCTATTCGACAATTTTATTCTCTCTAATATCGTCAAACTTAGAAAAATTAGCATTTATCACGAGGGTAACTGACAAGATTGTTTGTTGAACTCTCTAAAATCAAAGAAGCAATAGTGATCCATACAGTCAACTATTTCGAAAGAGAACCTTTCAACATTGACCACTTCATAGTATTCAATTTTGAAATTCATCCACATTTTCAACTAAAAATATAATAGATTTTTCATTTTTATTCAGGAATGTTCAAATGAAAAGACGATCAAAGTTGAAGCAACCCATGGAACTTTCCTCTATTGCTTCTTTAATCTTAGAGAGGTCAACAGACAATTTTGTCGGTTATTCTCAGGATTAAAGACTATTCTTTTTCTAAGTTGGCGATACTAGAAAGAATAAAATTGTGGGGGTAGGAATATAGAAAAACAAAGAAAATAAAAAAATAAAAAACATAAAGATTGATTAATTACCTCATTGGTCATTGAACTTTGCATAACGTTTTCTAGGGGATCACTGTACTTTTAAAGTTTCTTTGTTAATCACTGAACTTCACAAAAGTTTTTGCGTTAGGTTCTTAGTGATCGATGAGATTACATTTTGTAAAGTTTAGTGATTAATGGAAAACTTTTGAAGTTCTCAGTGATGAATGAGATTACATTTGTAAAGTTCAATAACTAACTAGAAAGTTGAAATTCACTTACCTCCTAAAAACCTTACATAAACTTCAGTGACCAATCAAGTAATTAATTCTTATATTTTGGGAAGAATACATAACTCAGGCCTTAACTATACCCCAATTCATTTTCAAGAAAAAAGGTTTAAAAATTTAAAACTTAAGTGGTAAGTAATAAATATTATATACAAAATAATATATCATATATTTAATAAATACTCATCCTAATATCTCGGCCCACTCCAATCTCTCTCCAGTCTTTCTCTACAGACTCGCCCAGCCACAGTCTCCGGCATCCACCTGTTGCCATCTCTTCTCACATTACGATGGTAGTATAGATCTAGAAAAAGGTGCCCTATTTGAGATCCATGAGTACATCATCTCAAGGGTAGCTGCTTGTTTGGATTTTTAATTTAGCAAAACATCGACAAAAATTGACGGATTATCTATTTGACTTCAATTTGGACTATCGAATGACATCATAATGATTGAAGAAATGAGATTTTTGGCGGTGTGATTTAAACTACCATGTAGAACTCGTTCGTCGATAGAATGTAAATTTGATTCAAATGTTTCTTTTATCATTAGTTTCGATGTAAATTTATAAATTTTTTTACGGTACTAAACTACATGTAAACTTTTACATGTGATGTTGCTCTAATAGCTTGTGACTAGTTCTTTTAGATCTATGATCTTTGGACATTAATCTGTTACCTATGATATTGATTCAATGGTTTGTGACAATTCTCTTAGATTTGTGACGTGTAGACATTGAACTGTTACCAGTGACCTATAACATATGAAATGTGACCTACTATCAGTGCACAAAGACATATGACATCTGATCTGTAGTTAGTTAATATTGATTTCTAACTGTTGACATTGATCTGTGACCTATACAATATGACATGTGACCTGTGAATGATGAATTGTAACATGTGATATGTGAACTATAACCTATGAGCTGTGAACATAAATTAGTAATTTGTGACCAAATTTATTTGATTAGTGACCTGTGAACATTGATCCATGGCCTATACACGATGACATATGACCTATAATAAGTGCACAAAGACACGTGACATGTTACCAGTTCACATGTCACAGGTCATTATACACAGTTCACAAATCAATGTTCACAAGTCATAGATCAAATAGAATTGGTCACAAATCACTGATTTATGTTCACATGTCACACTAAAGAAATCACAGGTCATATTGTACACTTTATGAACATATGACCACCGGCACCATCACTACTCCCACAACCAACAAAATAGAGGGATAAGCGATGGTTTTAATTTCCACCACCAACTACTAGCAAAAATCACATTAAAACTCTGGCTAAGCAGTCACAATTATGACCCGTGACCTGTGAAGTGTGACTTGTGATCTGTGTATATTGATCTATGACTTAAGACCACCACAACACCACCTACATCATCACCCCCACAGGCACCATCACACCAGCTGCATCATCATCACCATTGGAACCACCACCACAAATTAAATGAGATTGAATTGTGTGCTACTCAAGTAATTTAACACATAAACATGAAAATCCTCACCACAAAATTCATGGGAGAAATACAAGAGTACAGAGGAATACAAATTAGTAATAGCCTAGAAAAGATTATGGGGAATATAAAAAAATACACGATCAGGGAAAAACTGATTTAAAAATTAAGGAATTAGAATATCTATCTACAATATATTAAGAGTGGAGATTGTGGAGAAACTTTTGAATACCACTTTTACCCTTACATATTTATCCATATGCCCAATATACCCTCATGGTTTACAAAAAGAATTTTTTTTTTTTTTTGAAAGATTGCATTAATATGTTACATTTATTATTTATCCTTATTTAAAAGTTGTTTTAATTGACAGTTTCATATGAATATACCTACTTTTATCTAAATCGGAATACCAAATGATTCAATTTATTACCTCTAAATAAGATTATAATTATTATTGTTTCAAAAAATTAAGTCAATTAATTTTTCGTAAACATAATTATTACTATTAATAAAAATATTATTACATACAATTAAAAGAAATTGTAATAATACTACATATATAATTCACTACGGAATACCAAAGGTTAACTACGGAATAACAAATGATTCAATTTATTTCCTCTAAATAAGATAATTAATAATTAATATTACTTTAAAAAATTAAGTCAATTAATTTCCCCTAAACATAATTATTACTAATTATTAGTACAAAATTAATAAAAACATTATTACATACAATTAAAAAAATTATAATAATACAAAATATATAGTTAACTTGAACTGGCATATTTTATTACATCCATTAATATTAATATATAAAATTTATTTCAAAAATGTTACTTATACAGTTAAATTTTTTCAAACCTAATATTACATATTAAAAATAATATTGTGCAATTGATTTGTACAATACTTGATCAAAATTGGTAATGGAATAGAACCTTATATAGATGATGATTTCATCAACTAACCAAAAGAGATAGTTATACCATGTGACGATGTTGAAACTTCGGAGTTACACTTAATCAATGTTATGTTCCTAGGTTTAATGGAAAATGCATATTCATTTGATTATATGACACAACGTGGAATTCTTTAAACAAAAAATGAGTGCGTTGACCATCTCGATGACAAAGTAATTAGGTTATTTCCTGGAGAAATTGAAGAATTTGTTAACTTAGACATATCAATAGATGATACAAATCAATTTTATCAAGAGGAGTTCACTAATACATTACCGTCAAATGGTATCCTACCTAATAAATTAATCTTAGAAAAAAATTGTCTAATGATGCTCTTGGGAATTTAGACACATCCAACGGTCTTTGCAATGAACAAGAATGATTTGTCGTGATTTCAAGAAACATATTATCAATGTAGAAATAATCGTTAGACAACATCCTAGAAAACAAATTTTCCTTTCACACATCCCATTAACTCCAGCAAATGATGAATGATATCCATTCAAATTCAATAGGAAACAATTTACAATACATCTATACTTGGCAATAATTATTAACAAGGCTCAAAGATAAATAGTATCTACTATTAAAATATACATTTATGAATATATATATATATATATTATCTAATGGGCAACTATATGTCGCACTTTCTCGCGGAGTTTCTATGCAAACAACAAAAATTTTGGTAAAAGCAGAAAATAAAAAGAAGAAACAATGTGGAATGTTTTCAAAAACATATTGCATATAAAGAAGTGTTATTGTAATCATAACATTACATTTAAGTTTATTCAACATTTCCACATTATATATTTTTCCTTTAACAATATCAATTACCTTCAACTACTTTAAAAACAGTATTAGTACTTCTAAAACTTTACGCATATCATTCATTCGATATATAGAAACATGCAACGAACGTGCTTACTACTGGTAGAAAAAAAAAGTGGCAGTAACCCACAAATTAATCATTTAAATAGAAATCTATCAACTGAAAGAGAAGTGGATAAAGCAGTATCTAAAATGAATATAGAGTATCCAAGTCCATTTTTTCTTATTTGGACTGATTTTTACCGCTATGATTCTTCCATAGAAAACTCACACCACCACCGCATCATAACCATGTCGATCTATACCACCGAATGAGGTCAAATATCGATTCATAATGAGAGCCCTCACTACTCTATCTACCCCCCAATTAATTGTGTGTGGTATTGAGAGAGAGTGAGAGTGAGTGAGTTTAATAATAATATTATCAATATTACTAGTTGAAGAAGTATCACCTAATTTAAGGATAAGTAAACCTTAAAGCTTATTTTTGAATTGTTATCTTTAAAACCGACTGTTATGTAATTTCCCCTTATATTTTTAAAATAAAAATTAAGGGTGAATAACGTTCAACTTGAACGGTTTTTGTCCTATTTTCAAATTAAAATTTAAAACGATTTAAAATATTATAATCAAAACTAAATCATTTTTAACGGTTTGATTGAGTTTCAAACCATGATTTATCTAAAATTAAGGTATTATTACCTTTCAAACCTAACCTATATCGAATGTGATGGATATTTGTATTGCAGTGGGCACTTTGATCATCGGAATGTACCACCTAAAGGTTAATTGGGACTAAACAATGATGTCTTCTAGAAATTTGTTCGATAGATATCATACACTGCTATTGATATTTGACAGAAGCCATGGTAAAATTTCAAGTGTCAGTAAATAATAACTAACATATATTAAGGGATAAAAATCCCACATGGAATAAAGATGAAAACATAAACCAATTTATAAGAGTTTGGGCTACTCCTTTTAATAGGGTTGACCTTTTAAGATGGAACCACAAATCTTAATATGGTATCAGATTCCGTTAAGCTCCAACGAGCAATTCGATCCTATTAAGATTCAAAAAAAATTGAGCACACGAATTTCAAGATCGGTCTACTGAAAGGAGCCACTATTTTGTGGGGACATGTTAAGGGATAAAAATCCAACATCGAATAAAGATGAAAACATAAGTCAATTTATAAGAGTTTGGACTACTCCTCTTAATAAGGTTGACATTTTAAGATGGAACCCCAAATCTTAATAACACAGAGGTGAAATTTAGACGGCACATTTGATGATCGAATGCATTCCTGGGATATTTGATTTGTATGTATATATGATTACCCCATTGTAATGGATTTTTTTTTTTCTGGAAAAAAACTGTGACTTCTAATGATGTCGAGCTAGATGGAGCGATTAATTTTCTATTTCTCAAGTTAGATGTGGTTCCTATATTTTCTTCCTTCCACATTTTTTGGAAGATTGAAACTAGGGAATGGAGGGACGAAGGATAGGGTGGATATGAGTCTTACTAAGCTACTGTTTGGTGAAAATTTAAATCAGGTTTTTAGTAGATTTTGATAGAAGTTAATGAAATGAGTGGTTAAAAAGTTGTGAATCTTATGAAATGTATGGTTAAAACTAATTGTTGACTTTGACTTAAATTAAAATCTTGATTTTAATTTTCACCAAATGGGGGCTGAATAAGTGAAAATAGTGAATATTGGTGAGTTTAAACTGATTTAATTTGAAATGATTTTTAACTATCGAGACAAAACTAAAAAGGTAAGGGGGCGTTTGATTTTCTAATTTCAATTTTTAATTTTGTAAAATATACAAAACTTGTTTAGTAATTTTGAAAACGCATTTTTGAAAGCAAGATTAAATTTCTAATATAAAACTTAAAACATATTATTGATGTTTTGAGCTTAAAACACGAAATGTGGTTTGAGAGAATCGATATTTGGGGAAGAAATGGTGAAATTGATTTGGGGATTCTCTGATTTTCTGGTGTTTGGGTTGGGTAACGGAATAACAGGGGTTAATAATTTGGCTTTTGTAAAAACCTTTTTTTCCCTTTTTTTTTTTTGTGTACAAAAACGTTTTTTTTTTTCAAAACGCATTTTAACATTTGACGATCATGCCGGTAGTAACTTTAAGATTTGACATGCACCAATTGAAATATCTTGCCATAGAGGCGATTCCATTAGCCGTGCAACAATTTCGTCAACTTTTAATTGTTTGTTGAATGAGTGATAGATGGGATTACATATTACAAAATTCAGGGCGTGTTTGAGTCACATTATTTTGGAAGAATGTATTTTGGAATGGTAGAGTGATGAAAAATGTGTGGTTGAAGAAGAAAGAAAAGTTATTGATGTGATGAAAAATATTATTTTATTAAAGAATATGTGGTTGAAAATGAGTAGAAGAATGAAAATAAAAATTTTAATGTGGCTCAAACATGAGTTCGGTTATTAACGGAGTAAATTTTAAAGTTCAGTGACTCAGTAAAAACTTTACGCAAAGTTTAATGATCATTCAAGTAATTAACTAGTGTTGTATACTAATAACTTGTTTGTCCAAGAATAGAAAAATTAACTTTTGAATAAATTTTCTTATAAGTAAAGAAGCAAGTTTTAATGCAAAATAGTTTTTTTTATTATTAAAGATATAAATAATTAAATTACTTATTTGTGGACAATATCACAAAATTGAGAAGAAAAAAATTGACGTGTATGTAATTTTTTTTTTTTTTTACAAATCACAGCTTATGTAATTCTTTACAATAATTATAACATACACTCTTTTAATCCTGTTACAATGTATATTATTTTTTGAAATTGTAACTGATACTTTGTGCTAATTTTATTTATATAATATAGACGTGACCTACGATAGAGATGACCACAAATTATAGGTTCTCCGTTGAATCAAACCAAATATAGCATTTAAAATCACAATCTTCATTATGCTCATGTGGATTGCAGGAACTCTCAATAGATCATTGATTAGTGATGCAACTAAAAACTATGAAAAGGCAACAACATCAAAAGCTAGAACCAATACAAGAGTAGATTCAAGCTCTCTCTCTCTCTCTCTCTCTTAACCTTTAATTTCCAAGAAACTCCATTCTCTCTGTTTTGAAGAATCTTTATCTACAAATGGATAGCCGTATAAATGAAAAGCACAATCATTGATTCTGGTACGCCTCTTTCAGTGAGACCCTAAGTACAATCACGTTGCACCTACGCTGCAAGCGAACTTGGGCCTACCCTCCATGTCTTCCCCATGAGGAGGTCGAACCCCTTTGGAGTGGTTGAACTCATATGCTGAAGTCAACTCCATATAGAGAACTAAACCCTCATGTACGAGGCGATGCTGCTAGGTAACTCAACATGAAATCTTTTATACAATCTTCAATGAGTGATTAATTTGATAATTCACTGCAACCGCCAACCCTAATAAGTCAATAGATCAAGTCCAAGCCCCATGTGTCAGGTTTTAGGTGGCAAAAAGGTATTAACATTAAATGTATTTGATTGATTGATGCCCATGACAAGAAACCTCAGCCGTTCGGATAAGGCCACGTATCTCTTCATCCCATGGTTCTTATTCATCCTCTTCTACTATAAAACTCATACTTTGTGTCATTCCAAGATAATGCAAGTTTTGACTCTTAACCTATAACCTTACTATGTCTTTATATTTAGCATAAATTCTCCCAAAGTCGAACCACTTCTCTACACAAAGGGCTCGTATCTAAAACACCTCCTATACTCAATCACTTATATTGTCAACTGACGTGACCACTGGAATGCGTGTAGCAGCCTCCCTACCATCGGAGAGGACCACGTGTGGCTAATGATTTGTTCTAGTGTATATGAACAGGTTTACATGGACTGGAGAGGCTATTGAATCTATTGGCCACGTTGGAAGTACAATTTTTAAGGTCAATAGATTAGCGTCATCTGTGAGAAATCACACTATAACTATGAACATCCCCGTGTACGAAGCCTATTGGAATAGTGTCTTAACCTCCTCCTTGAAGAAAGATTTTGTTCTTGAGTAAAGAATAAGCAAAAGTTCCAAGGAAATATTACTTAGTGTTGTTCGAAATCTTGGGTGTTAGATCCTTGAAAAATGAGTATACCCAATTAGAAAGCCCCTCTTTGAGGAAAAGAGGTGTTTACACATCATGAGTTCTAGTATTGATGGTTCTTTTAAAAGGGAGGTCTCTAAAGAAGTGCACATCTGAACTAATGTCAACTGCCATCGACCCCTTCACCAACACCGTTGAGGTGGTAGGACAATTGCACGCCTTGCAAGAGAGGTGGAGGAAATGGTTGCCAACATGAGAGACATAGCATCGTAAAATGCTACCATGCAGAAGTTCCTAATGCAAATGCAAGGGCAAAGATGCTATCAAATGCCTCAAAATATGCCCCCATCAAGGCCCTTTTCATCAATGAGATGAGGAAGTACATAGTTAAGGGCGCCATTCTCGTAGGCAAAGGAAGAAAGTTAGCCCCACTGAAAGGGAAGTAGAGGTGGATGTTTCTACAAACTATACATCCAGCCGACCTGCAAATAAACCGCCTTTAAGGAATGATAACTTTCTTCCAAACTATGAACAATAATAGTGCCCCAAAAATCCACCGTGTATTTGATCGGATTGGTCCATCAATTCCTTGAAACAAGTCTCAACAATCGTCCTATGTAGAAAGACCTCATGAGCATATACAGGACTAATGACCACAAGTATCCCGCCTAGAAATATGAGTGAAAAAAGGGACGAGGCAAATTTGAGAAACCAGGTTGGACCATCACATCAAACCCAGTACCAATAGAACAAGATTCAGATGGACCATGTAGTCCTTTTAACTAGATAATGATGATGATGACAATCTCCCTTTTTCACAAGAGCTGGGAAATGCCCATGTCCCCAACTTTTTTGTACCACTAAAAATTTCGAAGTATGAAGGGAAAGGTAATCCTAAAAAGTACATCAACAATTACAAAACTCATATAAGTTTGAGAGATTCCTCGCCTGTATTAAAATGTAGGGCCTTCTACCTTGCACTCATCAGAACAGCTAAAATAGGGTATAGTTAAATACCGACAGAGAGTATTAGAAGTTGGTCTGATCTCAAAAAAGCTTTCTTGAACTAGTGCCTATCTAGAAAAGATGGATAAGTACCCCCCCCACCCCCATTCAATTTTAGGTTTGGGATATGATTTGTTTGAGTTGGAGGAGATAACATGGATTTGGGACCTCAATTTTGAAGATTTCTTTGGATTCGATGGATCTCAATCTTTGTTTCACGACGTTGATGGGAAAGGAGCAAGAAAATGGAACTAGGGTATATTGTGGCTTCTGGGTTCATGAGAGGCTGTTGAGGCGCTAGGGTTCTCGGAGTTTTGGCTTCTGCAATCGTGAGTGTGAGTGTAGTTGGGTATTTTTTGGACAGTGATGGAATTTGGGCTATTGGGTTGGACTTTGATGGACTATTTTAAATGGGCCAGAAAATTAAATATAATCATATTTTTGCAACGTTTATGAAACGTTGCAAAATGTTAGCATATTTAACCTTATTAGCAACGTTCAACAAACGTTTCAAAACGTCTATATTAACAACACTTAATAAATGTTGCAAAAAGTTAGTTTACACAATCATATTAACAAAGTTTAATAAACATTGCGATAAGTTTACATTTTTGCAACATTTATAAAACGTTGCAAAAATATAACCATTTCACAACATTAAGCAAACGCTGCAGAAAATTATATATCTAAATATCAACAACGGTCAGTAAACGTTGCTATAGAACGATTTTTTAGCAACACCCGTGAAACGTTGCAATAAATAAAACTTTTGACAACACTCAATAAACGTAGCAAAATGCAACATTAGCAACATCCATTTAAAAAATATTGCCAAATCTCAATTATGTTAACTAATTGCAACATTTATTTATTAGAATGTTGCTATAGAAACCTTTAGCAACACTCAATTACCGAATGTTGCATTTTACATGTTGCAAATAGTGATTTTTGTTGTAGTGAAAGTTTTGACACTGTCAAAAAGAGGCTGAGTTATCATTGTTGCCATTAAATGTAATTTCCTCAATAAAATAAATAGTGTATCCTTGTATTTACACATAAGCTTATTTTTAACACTTTTTGTTCATGTCACTTTTTGAAGGAGTTAAGCTATGTCACTACTAAAAACTATAATTTCACTTTTTCATAAAAAAATCACTATCATATCCATTAGGGCTGTAAGCAAAAATCGCCAAATCGAAAAATCGAACCGA